>CABEEJ010001748.1:36909-138605 GCA_901482245.1 Timema douglasi | reverse complement strand
AGTGTACGTCACAATTGGCGTACTCAACGAGGGGCAGTATTTAAGGCTTTTACAATTGGCTTTCCAATGTGGGGCATCCAGCTTCACTATAATTAACATCAAACCCCACACTTTCTTATAATTAGCCATTTGATCGTAATAAAGAGAATTAAATTAGGCCTAGACGAATGGAAAAGAAAAATGTATTTATCAGTTTAGTAATTTCAGTATCTTGAGCGTATTAATATGTAAACAAAGGCAAACTAATATAATTTTATAAATAAAATGGTTGAGAGCTAAGAGCCTAAAACCCTGACCACTTTACAAGGTGATGTGCTTAATTATTATGAAACAAATTTAATGATCCGAAGTCCAAAAAAATTATATTTAAGGCTAAGGTAAAACGGCCAGAGAAAATGATAAATTATACAAAGTCTGCTTTTTCGATTATGTATGCAGTTACAGACTCTGTTGAATGCCTACCTCCTTATGTTGTTTACAAATCTGAGGCAATTTGAAACACTTGGACAGAGGGAGGTCCTGCTGGAGCTAGGTACAACCGTACAAACAGTGGTTGATTTGATGCTGCCACATTCAGAGATTGGTTTTTTAAAATCGTTCTATCATAGGCAAAATTCAGGCAAGGGCCAAAGCTAGTAATAGGGGACAATTTGTCCTCCTATTTTTCCACAGATGTGTTGAAGAAGTGTGAGGAAAGCAACATCAAAGTTGTGTACTTACCTGCAAATACAACTCACTTAACACAACCACTTGATGTTGCTGTGTATGCACCCCTTAAAAAGCATTGGCGTAAAATTCTTGAGGAGTGGCATATGACTTCAGGAAGACACATTGAAAGTCTTCCTAAGGAGGTTTTCCCAAAACTGTTAAAAAAACTAATGACTGCCTTTAAACCAAAAGCAAAAGACAATATTCTGGGTTTGCTTGCACTGGTATTAGACCATTTGATAGAGAACTTGTTTTGAATAAGCTTCCTGATCCTACCCCAACTGCTGAGAAAACCCCAAACTCCGGAGACCAAACAGCAGTAACTATGCCGGGTCTTACCAAACCTATTACTTCTAGCACTTCCAATAGAGCACCAGATGACAAAACTATGATCTTGACCAGGCTCATACACCTCCTATGATAATGGAAAATATTGTAATAACAATGCTAAGTGAACTGCGCAAGGGCACAAAAGCAAGGGCATCAAAAAGGACAAATTTATTTGTAAAACCTGGCAGCAGTATTAGTTTTGAGGAGTATGAAAAATGAATAGGCTACAACTAATGGTACCTCTACAGTGGCTAGTAAGCAAACAAAATCAAAGTCCAGAAGAAAAGAAAAAAAAAAAACTCCCACTCCATTTAGCTCTGATGCTGAAAACTTCGATATGCCATCCGATGTAGAATCATTTATGGATGTTTCTATTTTGTCATCAGATCCAGGACCTGATGTTTTACCAGTAAAAGTAACTTCTTGGGTAATTGTTCAATACTTATTGAAGAAGAGTAAGAAACATTTTGTTGGACAGGTGATAGAACAAATTCCAACTGGGTTCAAAGTTAAATTTACCAAACATAACCTCGATGGTTTTATATGGCCAGATGTTGAAGACTGTGATGAGTGATGACATAGCAGAAGAAGATATCATTCAAGTACTGCCAGAGTCCACAACAAACAATAGGGGCATTATGAAGTTTAACAGCATTGCATTTGCTGGTTTGAATTTGCATTAAGTATTGACAGTGAAATGAGAACAACTTGTATATACTGTGTAAATAGTCTAATTTCAAGAGAACGCCAATTCATTCATTTTTTTTAAATTTGAAAATACAAGCCTTTATGAACAATTTAATGTATTTGCAATGTTTAAAAAGTAACAAGAATACTGCATTATGTTTAATACAAACCTTTGTGGAAAATTAGGTAAGTTGCTAATTTTTTTTGATGGTACTAGATTAATTTTTAACCAAACTCTATGATATATTATAACAAAATGTTCAAAAAAGCCCCCTCACTTAGGCTATCCATCAAACAATGTCCTGACTGCAATAGTGTGCCTGTCACAATGGTTTCAAATATGTGTTCAAAGTACCTGTGGGGTTACTTTGAACGGCCGTTAAAAAAAATTTATCAGATAAAAATTGAAAGGCCACTTTTTTAAATTGTTAATATTTTGATAGTAAAAACCTGTCCCATGGTTTTAAAAATTCAACCATTATTGAACACATCTTAGTTTATAAAATATTCAACAAATATGGTGTTTTCTGTATCAAAGTAGCTTCATTTGACAGTAGTACAATTCCCTACCTTGGTGTTGCTGTTGTGGTGGATGATGTTTGTGACGTCAATACTGTCATATGTCCATTCATGCTGGTTAAGATGACTTATCTTCTTTCTCGATAACAGCTGATATACGCACACGTGCGTTTATCACTCCTTATCACTCTGTTTGCGTTTATCACTTCATTCGTGACTTGTGGTACGTTTTATCAGCTTATATCGCCTTTCTTCCACACCTAGCATAATCAAGCTAGCAGCATGTGTAATGGAACTTCTAATCAGCTAACCTTGACATCAGTTTTAGAATATTTTACTTATGTCCTGACATTTTATCACTTACACTTAATCCCTTTTGATATCACCTTATCACTCAATCTTCAATTTGGACACACTTTGCTAAGTCCCAATCCTCACATCTGACAATACTTTTTACAGTCACTACTTTTATTTGGGTGCCCGGTAGCCAACCCTAACTACAACACTACCACAGCATTGTAGGGACTTACATGGTTTGGATGGACCCTGAGCGGTAGGGGTTGGAATGGGTGGTTCGTGGGGAGTGAGACTCGAGTGTTAGTCCAATAATGTATATTTATTAATAATCTCTTCAGATGACTATACTACTACATAAGTAACCAGGTAGCTCTCCCGTGACGAGGGAGCAGGCACAATAATGGAACTCGCAAACCTTCCTCTAGACCCGCAATTGACCTTCCGGCGGGGGTAAACCACCAGATCACATTTTATTTCGTCGTTTAGTCAATCGTTGCTAGATACCGACCCTCATGCACTCAGCAAGGATCCAAACACTAAACAAAGTGTTATTTTAATACCTAAACTTGCTGATCTCGATATCCCACCAGCCAGGAAGGTCCATCGATAACACCGTGCTCGCTCATCAACAGGATGCAATCTATGAGATATATGCTATTCTTAGCAGGATGGCAATCCAATACTCTTAACTTCCAAGGAAATGTACAAGTGTGGGTTAACCTCTTGCCAGAATAAACCTTAAAATAACTATGCTCTTAAAACATGTTATTTAGTACACCTTAACAAATATATTAATTACTATCAATTACCTGGTGGCTCGTCTTATTCATTTAATACTACCTAAGGTGCAAACTTTATGACAACATCCATACATTCATCTAAGTGTTAAATTACTGATCTGAGAACTGGTTATTACGTCCATCCTAGTTGGTTTTGATCCACCAATAAGCAGTTTAAGAGCTCTAAGACCAATTTCACTTTAATAATTGAGGAATATTTTTTTTAAGGATTTAAGTCTTGAATTTGAAATTCTGTTGAATATCTTTATCAATTCGAGGACCTATCCCTAGTGAAGAGTAAGACAAAAACATATTCAGTGGTACATCCCACACATGTTCCTAATGGGAATAGCGAAAAGTTTGGGAAATTTCACTCTAAAATGTTATATCTGGAGATTTTTAAAGCCAAACTTAGCTTAATCTCTGGTCCCACCCAGGCCCAGATTAAGGTATGTGCCGAGTGTGCCACGCATAGGGGCCCCCACCCCCCTGACAAATAAATCACTTTGACTTGTAATATCTATTTTGCAATATTATATTTCAATATTTTTATGTTTTTTTTTAAAATTTATCCCAAACTAATCTATAAATTCCCTGATTTAAGAGCGCTGGTAGCCTGGTATTAGGTGGAGTCTGACAGTTCATGCTTAAAAATTAATTCAACCTTTGCTTCTGGCAAGCCGGAAATACTACATATCTCCGGACAGAACCCTTGACTTTTGACAGAAAAATAAACATTGATTTTCTATTGACAATAATTTCTTAGGTAAAATAATAAGATTATTAATATTGTAACAAAATTTGTCTCGCATCAGCCTTCTCACTAGCGAGCAGCTCAATCGTTAGAGCATCTAATTGAGACTCCACCTCTCGAGGTATCCGCGGTGATGTAAAAAGAAGGATATTTTTGTGGTTTGAAGATGGGCCAGTAGAGACAGATATAATTACCAGGGAACTTACCCTCTGAAGTGTATCTGTGGTAGCCCTGGATCTCCCCGTAAAGTATGAAATACAAGTGAAATTTAAAAAAAAAGTGCCAATTAATTATGTGATACAAATAAAAGGACTCTTGTTATGCCCTTGGAAGAAAACAATCACACCAGAAGGGTGGAACATAATTGTAAAAACAACATGAAAGTTTGTTAAATAAAAACATCATAAAAACTCTATTAACTTTTATTATTTTTAGCAAAAATAAAAATAAAATATGTCCTATGGTAAGACAAGGAAATTTAAACTAACTAAGCCTCAAAATAATTAGTAGGCACATATAATTTAATTGTTGCAATATTGAATAAAATATCCTACCTATTTGGTACCAAGATAACATACAACGTTAATCGGGGAAACCTGTGGCACAATACCATCTAGGTAAGTAATTATAATAACTACAAATCATTCATTGTAATCATAATTATAAATAGTGCTCTTATGGAGGAATGACACAAGTTGAATAAAAAGAGTTTGTAGTGTTACCGAAGGAAATATCTTCCACCTTAATCAGCGTTACAAATAAATTGGTAGTCTTGAATTAATAGTAAAAGGAATTATCTTACTGGTTTCTCTGTAGTCTTGATGCAAAGATACACAAAACAAACAAAAGTTATTAGCTATGGCCATAGCATTCCCATTTTAGAGCTTCAACAAAAAAAAGTTACTTATTAATCTTATAAATTTCTCTTGTCTGGGAGAAAAAAAATAGTCCAGGCTTCAATTATAGTCCATTCTAGTTGATTTAACTAAAAATAACTTAATTTCATTAAATAACTTTAATTCTTTGAACTGTAGTTTTTTTTCCTTGTAGAAACCAGCACGTCCTTTGTTGAGTCCTTCTTTCTTATGTCTTATTTACCATTGTTGTCACGACAGCCAAACAAAAACAAAACTTGGAGGTCGCAAAACCACGAAAGTTAAAGAGAGGAATAATTTTAGTTAATTCAAATCTAGCGCCTCTGAAGTAGTAGAGGTAGTTTCCTCAACCTGCCGCTAGATTGCAGCTAAGTTCAGTAGTAGAATCCTGGAGAATCCATAAGAATTTAGTTGAGCATGTGTATTAGCGTAGTTCTTATCATCAGGGGATGCAACATAATAAAGTTAATTGCAATAATCTGCAATCTATATGAATATATGAATTAGGACTGGATATTTTTTACAATATTGAAGAAGTAACTAAATGTGACATGAGAAAAAAACACAAAAAGTTTTTAATAATAAAATAATTTTTACAATACTTATACTATGTTATTTGCAGATGGCAGACTACATAAAATGCAATTACACTGGTATAGTATATAATTAATATAATGTCCAGTATTATTATAATATTAGGTATTAATTTACAGTACTATCATTCACTCAGTATATAATAGACTGTATAGTTTAATAGTTACTATACTATTAATAATTGATATGTTAATAACAAAACTCATGGTACGCACAATGATTGCTAAACATTTGAAAAAAAAAAGTTTGTTTTCTAAATAAAATTACTCATGTATGATATGTATATGTAAGATTCATAATCATTCATTGGGGAACTAACTTCTAAGTGCCCCCAAAAGTGTTAATCCGGTCCTGGTCCCATTTTTCTTTCAAAACAAATTATTTTGCATTTCCCAACACTAATAGTTTAGTAGTATACAAGCAGGACAAACTAAAATACTAATCTGAGGGAGTTAAATAATTGTCCAAATTGAAAATGCATATTAACACGCAAGATGTTATTTCAAAAACTTTGAGACCAATTAACTATTTTTTTCTTCTTTCTCTTATACTATGTTTTTAAGGATTAACAATATTAATAAAATTGTTTAAATATGTATTGCTATACACCAATTAAAATTCTATGTTTATCTCTTATTTTGAATGATATAAAATCATTACCAATAAACTTTATTAAGAAATTGTTGATATTCAAAACAATGCATTTTTAAAAATCATACTAAATCTTTATACTGTTTAAGCAAAAAATAAATAAACATATTTAACTGCTCCCGGTGTAGCTGGGATATAGCTTCGTAAGTTCAACAGTTTTTATATAGCTTGCAGCACTATCACAAAGTTCTTCCTCCACAATGGTTATGCTTTCTCTCTGTGCACTTTTATTATGAGAACAAAATAGCTGTAAAAACTTTCGACAATGATTGGAAGTTCTTCGGTCAAAGGAACTTATTGATAATTTAATAAAAATAAAAATTTAGGTGTCTGTTTATATGTAATACATGTATTTTTGTTGTAGCCATCAATAGCCATTTTCAGCCTGTGGCTGTGTCAGTTTAGTAAAATACTTCCGCCTTCCCCTTTCCTTCCACCATTCTTTTTCTCTTTCTTTGCACACTTTTTATTAATTGCTCTTCCCATCTCTTTCTTGGTCTCGCTTGTGATCTTTTCCCTATATACTTCATCTCGATCATTATCTTTGGTTTTCTTTCCTTTTCCAGCCTCTTTACATGACGATACTATCTCACCCTTCCTTCTTCTATTTTCTCGTACTCTGTCCCCGCTTTTGCCCAAACAGTGTACTTAATTCCTTATCCTGTTTATCCTCGTGACAAATAACAAGCTCTTACAAACTTGATTCCCATGGCCTCCATTTTCCTAGTCTCTCTTACATTCACTGTCCATGTTTCTGCTGCATATGTATACCCTATAAAACACATCTCTTCTCCCTAACAGGTCTCTTACACACCTATAGATCAACTCCACCTGCTGCCGTTTACTATCTAAATTAAACCAAAGAGACTTGAAGCAAGAGTAGCTTGTAGCTCGGGTAGTACACGATACAAAATTAGCTATTAATGCTATATACTTATTAGAAGTAGAGATGGGCGATAAATCACCGACTGTGATTTTTTCATCGATACCATATGATAACCACTACTCCCAGTGACTCGATCTCAAAAGTATCAGTGATTATCAGTGATCAGAGATACTCTATACTCACAGATACTTCATACTCACATTAGATGGTAACAGTTACTCGAGCTACGGAGCTAGTATTGCTTCTTCTAGGCACTTGAGTAAATACTCGCCTCGTGGCTCTTGTTTTTCTTTTATTTTCTACCAGCTAATTGAGAATCGACCTTATTGATTGGCATATTTTACGTGTTATTTTTATTTAAAACATTTGATCTCGTAGAGCTCATTTTTCAAAAACAGTATCAGATTTCTACGTAAAAATGACTTTAATGATTTAAATGTTTCATTCACATGCGTTTTCAATACAAAATATTTGTTGTTAAGAACAAAATTGAAAAGCTTGCTTACTAAGCAAATCACATTTGAGATTCTTTTTAAAAGTAGGCTACTAAAAAAATCATTCATTCTTTTTTCGGTGATCCTACCCCCAAAATCACAAATAATAAATTAAAATAAGTAATAAAATAGAAAATGTATAAATAAACCTTAGTATTTACTATGCGTTGATGATCCTAACCATCCTATAGTCTAATCTAAAGCTTATTTACGTCTAATATATGTATAGTTCATCTACTATTAGATGTATGGTATTTAAAATAAAATAACACTACAATAATATAATATATGACCTGCAGTCCAAACAACATTTTATAAGCCAATCGCCATTATATTAGGTTCAATTTTAATGTCACGTAGATTTTAATTGTAGTAAAACAGATCACTAAATAAATTACACAATTACAAGGGTTTCTCATAGTACGTCAAATAAGTTTTAATATTGGTATTCAAGTTTAACATAATGTTTGTTGGACCGCTAATTTTGCCCAAATAACATAACATTTCACTATAAAATAGTAGATAAAAATTTTTGCTTTCTCTTTTTATCAAATGTATGAAACATCTTAAAACGCATACTTTTGTATTGACTGTACATTAGTCAGGCAACATGAAACCCAGAGGAAACCTGAAAATTAGTTAGCTGTATGTCAATTGTCAATGTCAGTGCCGACAGGAAGAGTTTATGTTATTCCTTTAAGTATCAAATTCCATTGCAAGCCACCAAAAACCCTGAGTAATTAGTTTCTTTCCAACCGATACTCATGGTACTATTCGAGTAAATACTAAATACCCAGTATTCAGAAATACTCCATACTCGATTGTACTCACCTACTTGGACAGCAGCTAAATACTAGATTTGACCATGGTTGAAAAGTGAAAACATACCAATCACAGTGAAAATCACTGCTATAAATCACCGATATTTTAAAATCACAGTCACTGTATTCACTGATATCGTAAAATCACTGTTTCACCTATCTCTAATTAGTAGAACCCTGATTTTTATGTAGTATTAACCTAGACAATATGTAACATTAAATAAACCTTATTCGCACACATTAAAAATATATTATTTATAGCTGCAAATTTCTGAAAGAATAAAAAAACACTTTTATAAATATACACATCTTTACAATACATTTTTTAATGAATTGCATTATATTTTAAGTTTGTTTTATATCACTTAAATTTCCCATTTATTAAAGACTCCAAATAAGTGGGATTATATAACTGATTTTATAAATCATACAAACACTACAAACTTTCAAATTAAACTCCATTATTGCTGGCTTTTTGAAAACAAGTGAACATCTGACCACCCCAGATTTTTTAAGGCCAGTTTCCTAGAATTAATTTTTTCAGTCCCCGTTTGATCTTGATATACTAGCCGGTATTAATATTACATTTAAACATATCAACATGGTTGGTCTTGTTTGCTTTTCAAAAGTGACAGGCTACAAATTACATATCGTTATTAGTTTTGGGTTAAGTTTTCGTCATTTGTTCTTTGCCTTGCAGATTTATATCCATTTTTTTTCCCAATTAAAGAACGGCAAAATGAGCTAATTAGATCTAAGAATTATTGTATTTACAGCTCGCTGGCTTGTGTTTACAAAGTGACCTTGCTGTGCAAGACCTAGGGTGGCCGTAATTGCTTAAGCAGGACACCTATTGTAATGCGTTGCACTCCCCCACCCCCGTAACAAATCTCGTCAAAATAAAATTTTAAAAAATGTAAAAAATAATTTTTAGAATTTCAATTTAGAACACATAAATAGTATTATTGGAATGAACGTTAGTTTATAGTCATACAATAAAAGAGTAATATATCATTAATAATTGTGAAACAAATAGCCGAAACTATTGTTAATGCATTTTAGTGGGAATATTCCCTCAGAGATATCATATTTTGAAAATTGAAAAATGACACCTGGACACGGGAATCGAACCCGGGACCTTTGGCTTAGTACGCCAATGCTCTTACCACTNTCTGCCTTAAACTATGAGTGAAGAATGACCATGGGCACGGGACGAATCCTGGATAGCTCAGTGGTAAGAGCATTGGCGTACTAAGCCAAAGGTCCCGGGTTCGATTCCCGTGTCCAGGTGTCATTTTTCAATTTTCAGAATATGATATCTCTGAGGGAATATCCCCACTAAAATGCATTAACAATAGTTTCGGCTATTTGTTCCATTAATATGCAAATCCTGTACAATTATATATATAATTGTCTAAATGGCTGCAAAAATGCCAACTACCGAGTCGCAAATGGCTGCATTGTCTGATGGCTGTGGTCTTAGATAATTCACATGTTTATAAGCTGACGACTTCCGCACGTCCATCTTAGACTCTGCCTTAAACTATGAGTGAAGAATGACCATGGGCACTGGACAAGTCCTGGATAGCTCAGTGGTAAGAGCATTGGCGTACTAAGCCAAAGGTGCCGGGTTCGATTCCCGTGTCCAGGTGTCATTTTTCAATTTTCAGAATATGATATTAATAATTGTGGCAAAACATAGCCTAGTCACTGAAGTGTTATAGTTATATTTTAAGAAAAATATGAATTTTTACATGTTGCTATTAAAAATCAGCATAGAAGTCAGTTAAAAAAAGTATTGGGGCGAATGTGTCCCCAAAAACGGGACAATCCTGCTTAATCGGGACATAAGGTCACCCTATGCAAAACACGTCCTGCTGAGGCCACTCATTAGCAGCGCCACATTCTCTCCCTTTCACAGCACGAGCACACAAAGCTATGTTGTGGCAAGTGTAATCCTCTCTGATTAGTCAGCACACCTGATTTGAATTTAATTCATTGCCATCCATTCATTTGATACATTATTTTATAATCATCATTATAAACTGAATAGTCTTGACCAAAATTATGCGGTTGTTTCTTTAATAAATTGAAATGAAAGGAATTTATTAAATATTATGTAGACAGTTATGATCACTATGATTAACTGTTTTGTTTTATTTTTAAATTATTTATAATCTTTTATAAAACTGATGTCTTTATCTATTCTGATTCTAAATCATAAATGGTCTCACTTTGAGTATGATAGCTATAAGGCATTCACGAGCTAAGTTTTACCTGAATGACAGCTCGAAATGTTACTAGAAGTTATCCCTAATATATCACTACGTCAACAGCTGACATCTATCACTTTGGATGACTGTAATGATAACAGATGGTAATATATTAATGTGATAGTTAACCACAATGATTTAGGTCAATATTATTTATATATTTATTTTAGGTCGGACACAAAGTTTATTTATCGTTTTATTCCACTTAAAAAAAATTCACACTACTTTCACAAAAACTTCTAACGAACATAGCCTCAAAATGGCGACTGACGAATTTAAACCATATGATTGAACATAACGGTAAACAAGTTTTTTACAATGATGCAGACACGCATTTGATGAAAATACTTTATTCAGTTAAATATTTCAAAATACGATAAAATAATCATAAAATCATGTATTATATGTAAAAAAATGACAACAATTTTCTCTTTTCCAAGTAAATACGATGCCTGTATTAAAAGGTATTGATGTATGCACTATATTACACAAAATCAGTAACGTTCCAAAACGAAAAATAAGTACTTTTAATTATGTTTAAAATATTGTTTCGAGTTGGACAAAAAGAAATTATTTAAAAAAATGAAATAGTATGAGAAAACTTAAGTTTATGTTATTTTAAATGTAATATATAACAGGTAATTAAAGATCTTTACATTTATAACAAAACTGTGATCTTTTACAAGTGTTGGCAACCCAAAACCTAAACATGATTTTCGAATTGTCATCCAGGTAAAAACCTATCGTGAATGGAATATATATAAAAGGTAGGTAGTAGGGATGAATGATAAAATAATGAAAAAAAAGGTTGTAGCATTTTATATATGCTATGAGTCCTAAAATCAATTCTATAACAAAATAATATCCTGAAACATTTCAAAAAAATAAACATTTCCTAAATAATAATTTGAATTCGAAGAACAATTTAACATATATGGTTTCTAAATACAATAAATGCATAAACTCACCCCGTTAACCATGTGCACAAATTTAACACTAAACACACTCCTTCCAAACATGCCTGGAGCTAAGCGCCAACTGACTGGTCCGTACCTCACCAAATAATTGACTGGCCGGCCAGAGTGGCGTCAACATCCCGGAAAAACTATGTTCATAAATCCTTCTCTTGGCAGAGATTGGAATTAAGGCCCTATACTCGTGGTGGCCATCATACAAAAATGTAAGCCGAATATTTATTGTAACTATTGTTTTTTTGTATATTGTTATTATGTTGGAAAATATTGGAATATTTTTTCGTCTGTAAAATGTAACGTTTGAAGCTGAAAAGTCATAATATATTGAATATATATACTAAATAAATGTTGTAACTGTATAATATTTTCCCATCGGGAAAATATCTCTGCATTGGTATAATTCTTTTTGATTTATGTTAGTAAACTTTTGGATACATGGTGTCTACTAAACTTGACCAATGAAATCCCTGACCTTTTCCCTGATTTCCCCTGATCATTTCCTAAAATTCCCGACTAAAAAAGTATGTCACATCCTTCTAACTCGCCGCCCCCTACCTCCACCCTCGTTTTTCTATTAATCTTTTTTTAAATAATAATAATAATAATAATTTTTAAAATTTGAATTAAAATTGTTTACTAGGAATTAAAAATATATTACACAGCTACAAACAAAAATATGACATTATAATTTACTGATTATTGTATTTCATATTTTGAGTAAAATATCATTTTCACGGATTTTTGTTGTGATATACCAAATTCCCGACTTATTCCCATTTTTTCCCGATCACTTTAAATTCCCGGCTAATTCCCGTTTTCCCTGATTTTCCCGGATGGTAGACACCCTGTGGATAGTTCCTATTGAGGAAATATATTGCTTGAAGGTAGTATGGAATATACTAGGGCGGAGCTTATTTTTCAACTATGGAAATATGATCCTCTTACCCCCTCATTTTGTTCCTTTTTATAAAAAAACGCAAAATATTATCACAATATAACAATATTTAGAGGTAGCTCAATGATGGTGAAGTTTCTAGTGTATATGATAAATTTAGGGAAGGGCTTGTAACAATCTACTACCACCATACCTTTTTAATTTCTTTTAAGCTTCACATCAAGACTCATAGATGGCAGCACTAGACTTTCTTTGCAAACTTCAAAGTCACATGCCAAAATCTAGATTAGTCATTTTGTGTAGATGTGATGTTCTGAGCTCTTAGAAGTAAAACTTTCAAAGCATCAAGTTTTTTGTATTTTAGTGAGGAGAAACAATAAAAACATAAGATTGAATAGTTGACCTGGAAAGGTAAGATATTATTTTTACAAACCTAAAGATAATTTCAATTAATGTATTCTTAGTTAGAATAATTGTTCTGTTTCAACATGTGGCACAAGGAATAATCCATTTGTATGGCAGTCAACTTTTTTTTGTATAGTTAATTAAAATTAAAATGTGTGTACGCCAATACGGTAGTATTTAATAAAATAGATTTTCATTATGTCAGTTCACTCATCTTGCATAATTATATATAGTGCATGTATATATAAACATACATTCATTAGGAATTATGTTCGAAGAAAATTATGACTTGACTGGAAGTGGAAATTCTTAAGTATTCACACTTTTTTTTCAGATAAATTTATATTTTCATTAAATGAAACAAAAACTGAAAAATGTATCAATGTGACCCTACCCCATCTGACAGATAAGTAATACAAGAAGTGAAAGACAGATATTAATAGGAAAATTGCAATTGTGTGTTGCTAAATTCTAGATTGTATTAATATTCATGATTCAAAATGACATGATATATTTCTTTCAGATTCATTACTGATTTAAAATGGCAAACGTAACAAGATCTCAAACTCGGTTATTATATCTTCTCGGCGACTCTGTTACTGAATTAACAGGTAGCAAGTTACCATCATTGCATATGACTTGGATTTTTCCTACATCATCATCTTGGATTAAAGGAAAACATAAGGCAAGCAGCCACTGTTACCTTCAAAGAAATAGCAAAGTTTTGGCAAAAAGCTTGAATCCCGATGAGATACCATCAAAACTACCAAACCAAACTTGAAAAGTTATTAGAAAAATGGCAACTTCTGAAGAAGAAAAAAGAGTGAACGTCACCAACTCAGTGTGCAAGAGAGTTAGCTTTTGTTATCAAACTTGAAGGTCTTTTTGACGTTGCTCATGCTGATGCATTAACCAAGACGTCAGTATTACAAGAAGACACAGATTTTTTGATAGCCCAGAGAAAAAAAGGAAGAATTTGGTCACTAGCTGGCGTAGATAAAATGCTTGCTGTTAAAGAGAAAAGGGCATCTGTAAGAGAGGAAATAATGAAAGCCATACAACAGCGAATGAAGCAAATGAGACTGTTAGAAGATTCTTTAGCTGAACTAGTCTCATCTGCTCATTCTGAAAACAGCTCAGTAGAAGATGGTGATGAAAAGATTAAAACTGCGGACAATGGAATTGAAGAGGCTGTTGGTAAAAAAATAAAAGGTTGTTAATGACCATGCCGAACGTGGAGTGGCACTCATTCAGGAGTATGGTGGATTAATAACCCATGATGAAATGCAGCTACAATTACTGCTCCAAGTTGTTGGGGACCATCGTAGAATGTACCCTGACAGTAGGAAACAAACTTTGTCTGTTTAGCAGCTGTCACTTTTGACAGTCAAAATTTAGGCATATACCTAAGTGTTAACTGTCAGAAGTCAGCTGTGAGCTGTCAATCAGCACCAAAGAAGCCATGGGGCTACTGTACTATAAATAATTTTTGCTACATCAAAATATTGTTACATTATGAAAATAGCTTTACATTGTTATAATTCATTTAACTTATGTTAATAAACGTCTGTTTGTTCCTAATGAGGAAATAAACCATTTAGAAGTTAGTATGCAAGGAATATGCTTTGAACTATGTCTTGTATTAAATATTTTCTCATCAGAAAAATTTCTTAACATTGTTTATGTCCTATCAGAGATATAATTAGATTAAATGTAGTAAAGTCATTTAGGGTGAAATATAAAGTAAATTCCCTTCAGGAATAATATCGGTTAATTGATTTTTAAGTAATAGATTTTGGAGCATTTTGTTTCCCTTTTTTGGAACAGAATTTAATTGTAAAAATATTGACAAATTAGAATTGTGGTAGAAGTTATATTTTGCTATGCTTTGTTTTTGTTAGATTTGAGTTTAAAGTATATTGCAGCTTTCGTAGTTATAGGAGAGATTAGAAATATAGAAAGTTGTAGCTTTCTTGTTTTTACAACTACCTTATATTTTATATAAGAAAATGACTTTATTATAATCTGTCTTAATTAAGGAAGCGTGTCTCCCTTGTGAAATTAATCTACCTATTAAAAGTGATTATTTTATATATGTTGTTATTGTTGTTACCCTTCCAGATTACAAAATTATATGTCTATTTATTTATATACTTATTTAGCAAATAATTAAATTTGTTTTAAGACTATCTTAACTTATGATCTATTGCTAGCAAATTCCCACTTAAACTCATAAATGCCTGCTCACCTCTGTATTTTTTTAGTTCACACTTCCTTTTACGGTTTTAGTAAAATGGGGGTGTTTCAAGGTGAAGGTGATACAAGGGTATGCCCCACAAGTGGGGTTACCAGAGAAAGAAAAATACAAGTTTGAGGAAGACCTAGAAAGAAATATGGGAAACGAGTTTCAGATAGTAATGGGCGATCTGAATGCAAAAGAAGGAAAAGTGAGAGTAGGGTTTGAGGTGATGTTAGGGAAGGAAGGATGTAAAGAGAGAAATGAGGAGAGTAGAAGGCTGTTGGAGCTATAGTCAAGAAATAAAATGAAAGTGGCAAACAAATGGTATAAGAAGGAAAGAGAAAGTCGGGATGAGAAGCAAAAGTTGGTGATAAGACTACTTTATCATGAATGAAGAAATTAAAACGCTGACCGTAAACATAAAGATAATACCAGGTGTGTCCTTAGATAGTGACCACAGGATGTTGGTGGCAGAGGTAAGGGGATGAGAATGTACGAGAAAGATAGTAAGGCAATAAAGAAGAATAAGGGTGTGGAGGCTATAAAATGAAGAGGAAAGAAAGGCAAGAAGCTTAGAACCCAAGGATGAGATGCAAAGTGTAGAGGTTGAATTGGAAAAATTAAGAACAGTCTGGCGGGAGCAGCAGAGGAGGCATGTGGGAGGATCGGTAATATGAAGAAGTGGAAGGAGACACCCTGGTGGAATGATAGGGTGAAGGAAGCAGTAGAGGAGAAGAATAAATCATTTAGAAGGAGTTTTAAGAAGAGGATTGAGGAAACAGAGGATGAATATAGGGAGAAGAAGAAAAGAATGAAGCAAGTTGTATGTGAATCCAGGAAGGATAGGATGCAAAAATGGAGAGAAATGTTGGAACGGGATGGGGAATGAAGTAGTGAGAAGGTGTTATGTAGCCAAATAAGAAACAAGAGGAAAGATTAAAAACAAAAAGTTAGAATGATAGATAAAGAAGGAAGAACATTGAACACGGGAGTGGAAGAAAAGGAACTATGGCTGAGATAGTTGAGAAGATGTTCAATCTGGAAGAGAAGAGGAATGGAATGAGAGTAAAACACAGGAGGAAAGAAGTCCAACATGAAAAGAGGTGGAGGATGCATTAAAGAGGATGAAACAAGGGAAAGCACCAGGCATGGATGAAATGACTGTGGAAATGATAAGAGCATCAGGTGAAGTAGGTATACATTGGTTATACAGGGTGCTGAGAGTAGTTTGGAAGTAGAACAAGATACTAGAAGACTGAAAAAAGGGAGTTAAGATACCTAATTTCAAAAAAAGACGACAGGACGAAGTGTACAAATTATTGAGGGACAAAGCTGATGTGCCAGCGAACAAAAATGTGTAAGAAGAAACTGGAAAAAGAATAAGAAATGAAATGGAAGTTGGAGAAAGAAACAGCACAGAATTAAGGAAAAGAGGTTTACAATAGACTTAATCTTTGACCTACAAGAGCTGATGGAAAGAAAGTAAGAATATGGACAAAACTTGGTATTTATACATGTGGAAAAGGCATAAAATTATGTGGAAAAAAATTAAGTTTGGGAAACAATGGAGGAGGTCGATGTAGAAAGAGGAGTTGTAATAAGAGTGAAAAGCGTGTATAAGGATAAAAGGTGTTGTGTTAAGACAGAAAATGGAAGCTCGGAGTGGTAAAAATAAAAAAAATTGAGTGAAGCAGGGAAGTGCCCTTTCACGATTACCATTTGTAAATGTGATGGAGATGGTCATTAACAAAGTGTCAAAAAAACTTTGGGAGGAAAGAATGAAAGCCATGATGTTTTTTAATGACTTGATATGAGGGGAGAAGGAAGAGGAAGTACGGGAACAACTACAAGAATGGTAGAGGAAGTGAAAGAGTGTAGAATGAAATGTATCATGACAAAGTGTGAAGTGATGGCAATGACAAGGAAGAGGGTAAGGGCTAATAAAGCTATAAGGTTGGATGGAGTATAGCTGAGAAAAGTAGAGAACGTAAAATATCTTGGAAGCGTGATTGAGGAGAAAGTTGGAAGTAGAGAGGATTTAATGAGAAGAGGACAGCAGGGAATGTTGTTATATAGGTGGACCTTCTATGGCAAAGAGAAGTTCCCTCTAATTGTAAACAAGTGTTCTACAGGACTTAATTTGTACCCATTTTCAAATAGGCAATTGAAATATGGACATTGAATGTAAGAGAGATTAGAAAAGTAAAGATCATGGGAATGAGGTTTGTGAGGAGCATGTTAGCTGTCATGAGGAAAAACAGGATTAGAAATGAAGGTATCCGGGAAAGCATAGGGGTACAGGGTTACTCATAGATAGTAAAGGAAGCACCAATAAGATGGTATGGGCATGTAATAAGGATCGAAAAAGATAGGATGCCAAGGAAAATGTTATAAATGAAGTATGTAAGGAAAATACCACAAGGAAGCCCAAGAAAAAGATTGGAGGAAGCAGATAACAGAAAGTGATCAAGTGAAAGGAGAAGAATGGTGGAAGTATAGAGGGAGATGGAGGCATTTTACTAAACTGACCCTGCCACAGACTGGGAACAGTGAATGATGATGAGCCGATGATATAAATAAATAAATTATTTATTTTCTCACTGACAAATTATAAAATATCATGTTTGTGACTTGTTCCTAATAATTATTCCTCACTCCGTTTCACACATTCAGGTTTTCACTTCTGTATTATACAAATGCGTTTAGCTTGAGCTAGGTTGAATTTGAATTAAGTTTACCCGCATTTGCGTGAAAGGAATGTGGAAAATCATTTTGGGAAAAACCTTTTCCATTCACCCGACCAAGATTGAAACCCTGATCTCACCATTATCAGCATGCCAACTTATTCAAAGAGCAACACACATATTATAACAACTTTTATGGAGTGCCACGACACAAAACAGCTTTCTTATAGTGTTTATATTTTGCAATTTAGTAACATTCATGAAATTAACAAATATATTGTAATATTTTTGTAAATTTTACAGAAAATTTGTTGTAGTGAAGGGTGTCGAGGGATACATCGCTAAGTACAGTAAGATCATAGTAAGAAGACAAGTTAGAAAATGCAAATTTTTTTTTTTTGCGGTCAATACAGATAGCAACTTACTTTATTATTTGTATTATTTAATAAATATTGACATCTATCAATAGGAGACATGTATATCACATGGCTTGATGTATGAATAGATTAAATAAGTTTTAGTAACTTTTATAATTGCCAGATACGGTTCCATCTACAACATTCTTTCTGTATCTTAGATTTAATTCACTGGTGGTACAAGTAGAGTATGTTCAAGTATTCATTAATGTCCCTGATGTAATGGCGCAAGAACTGCGGCCCCTTATCTACACCAGAAACTAGATTCTGAACATCTTGTGTCCTGAAAAAACAAACAAAAAAAACTAGGGTAATAAAGTTACTGTGCAAAATATTAATTTGGCAATATTAAAAAAAAAAAGCTAGATGGGTACTGAATACACATTTTCTAGAATTCAAATCTTAAAAAACAAGAAATGGATACAATATTAACGAGTGATGTGCGAAACTCAAAATTATCTTGAAAATTCAAGAAAAAAATAGTCTTGATCTCGTCTGAAAGTTAAAAAATGAATCTCGAAAATTAGAGAAATAAAAACAGGAAATAATGGCCCTAAGAAATTTAAATAAAACTGTGAATTTATTATTTCCAATAATATCGCAATAAACCAAAAATAGGCCGCATTCCACCCTCCAAAAACAGCCTTTATTAAGAAATGTTTTGATTATAAATATTGTTTTTCCCTTAATATCAAACTTTGACAATATAAGGCTCGATGCACACGGGAGTAATTTCAGCGGAAACTTCGTGGAGCGGAAGACGTGTGTTCTCTGCAAATATTCCACAAGTTCGAACGGAATCTTCTCGAACATCCATATGAGGATTCTCCTTTTCATAAAGACACCATGGATCACACGTAGTGTGCAGTATTTTATTTTGTAATCAAATATATTAAAGAAAATAAAAAAATGTAAGAAGCATCATAGATATTGGACTCATCCAAATGTTAGCTGCCGACTAAGTAAGGGTATGTTATACACCCTTTTTCAAGACTTGAGGGAAGGTGACGTTAAATTTTTAACTTTACAGAATGTATTTTTGAACATTCGATGAACTTTTGTTCACTGTGATGGATCATTTGCAAAAAGAAGACACAAATATGAGAATGTTTGTTCCTCTGGTTGAAATGTTAACAATACCACTAAGTTAATTAGTTAAAATGATTATAACAGGGTATAATATTAATTTAAAAAGTATTCTACAAACGATCAAACTAATTTATTATATTGAATTCAAATATAACCTCAATTTGATCAAAACAGCTGTATAAGATTTAAAACACTTAAGAAAATTACTTACATATACAAGAATACTTACACACTAAGCTACTGTTCATATTGATAAGCATGTTTAAAGTATAGATAAATGCATCTTTGAAAGTTGAAAATATTTATAGTAAAAACTGAGTTGAGTATAGAAGAACAGCGGGGTGGTCAGAAGGTGTAAAGATCACTACTATGTGATTGTTGACTAACCACAGAGTCAGTTGGTGACTGAAGTGTACAAGGAATGTTATTTTCCCGTGTTTCATTGAGACAAATTTCTTCACGATTTTGCGCTGAAGACCCTAATGGCATGTGCACTACCACTGGTTGATAAGGTGATTGTGGTAAGTGAGAGTGCTCAGCTGGTCCAAGTGTCGCATAATTTGTAGGACGATAGTTCTAGTAAGCTGTGTGATGTGTGGAGGTCCCAGAATGTTGATGCATCACTGCCGTCTGTGCCTGGCATTGTAAGTTGTGTGCCTATTTAACATTTCTAAGCAATTTTAATACTTCCATTTTAAAACCAAGCTTTTCATCTGTGTCTAATGTTCTCAAAGAAGATAATAAAGACTCGAAGAATTCTCTGTCATCTTTATCAGGATCATCCTTCTGACGTTCCTTGTGAAGGGCCATGAATTGTGAAAACTAGAATTCCAACTCACTGGTATTATTGCTCTGAGCTGGGTTTGTTTTTTCTGTTAATTGGTTAGGTCCAAGATCTGTTTGCGATTCATCTTCGTCTTCGGCCAATTGCTCTTCAGCGTCTTCCATAGAACTTGCTGAAGTAGTTCGAGCTACATCAATTTTTGATAGAAATGATAACTGATCAGCGTATGTGTACTTGAACTTTTTGCTTGCACTAGAACCAGATTTCAATGAATTTCTCTTGCATTTCAAGTAGTAATCTTTTCCATTTTTATATTAGTTTTTTACCTGCAACAAAAATTTGTAACAATAATAAACATGGATTAAATAGTAAAGCTGTTATATTTTGTTAGGTCTGCACGTCCATCATCGACTCTGCCTTAAATTATGAGTGAAGAATGACACTGTGTACAGAACGATTCTTAGATATCTCAGTGGTTAGAGCATTGGCATACTAATCCAAAGGTCCCAGATTTGATTCCCATGTCTAGGTGACAGCTTTCAATTTTCAGAAAATAATAAACATGCTTACCAAAAGTCAAAGATGTAATGTAATAACACTTCACTAATAGTCACCTGTGGTACTGAGTGGTGACGAATTGGTTAAATAAAAGAATTGGTCGTTGGGTAAATACAAAGTGATTTTAGAACAACAAACTTAATTTATCACACATGAACAAAAAAAAAATCTGTTATCAAAATTATACACATTTAATTTTCATTTTAAATAAATTAATTCTTATTTTGCGACAATAAAGGGTTAAGTGGAAGATCTATAAGGGCAGACTTAGCGACACCAGGATGGTAAAAGTAGCCAAAATGTCGTGATACAGTCCTCTTCATACCCATTAACTGACCCACCATCCTCGATCCCAGGGATGACCTTCAAATTGTGGCGCCTACATTAAAGATGTAAGTTGCCCGCCACCTTTATTTATTTAATTTTGAAAAAGGGGAAATAGTGAAATTAAGGTGATGAATTAGTGAGGTTCTACTGTATATAATATGTTTCTTATACTCACACAACTACATTCATACATTGTTTCAGGTATTTAGCAGTTGGATGCTACATGATCAAACTTAACTATACATATAATAATAATAATAATAATAATAATAATAATAATAATAATATTTAGCACCGCGTCTTACTACCCATTCGGGTTATACTCTTTAAGTACTAATCACGCTAATGGATTAGGAATTGGGACGTTTGAATTAGAGGAAGTGAACCCGCATTTGCATGGAGGGAGAGTGGAAAACCATTTAGGAAAAAAAAAGTTCACCCGACCGAAATTCGAACCTCGATCTCCTCGTCCTCAGCAGTCGAGCTCAACACGACTAGCGCGTTAGCCAACTACGCCACCGAGGCAGATAACTATACATATAGAATTGGAAGGACAAAAGCAGGTGTAATAATCAAAAATGTGTGCAATGCTATCTGGGAAAGCTAAGCCATTGGAAGACAAATGACAAATGTTTAGGTGAAATAGATGGTAAACATGTCCGTGTTGTGAAACAAAAAATGAGCGATTCATTATATTATAATTACAAGAATTATTTCTCAACTGTTCTCGTAGTGGTTGAGGACTCGAACTATCGCTTTTAGTATATTGACAATGGATCTTTTGATAAAGAATCGGATGCAACAATATTTAAGAAATCTTCACTGTGGGAAAAGCTTTCAAACAATAAGTTAAACATCCCTCAACCTTCACCTCTACCTCATAATGGACAAGTAATAACATCTTATGCCTTTATAGGTGATGAGGCCTTCAGTTTATCCAAACATGTTCAAAGGCCATTCGCCGGCAAAATTTTAACAAAAAATAAACATGTTTATAATTTTAAGCATTGCAGAGGAAGAAGATAGATTGAATGTGCGTTTGGCATACTGACCAATAAATTCCTAATATTTCACAGACCATTAAATGTAAATGTGCAGAAGGCAGTTGATACAACAAAAGCTTGCTATACACTGCACCACTTTATTCGTGAAAGGGATGTATTTAGACTATAAAATACATTAGCTTTTGATACGTTGGAAAGTATAGATGAAAGGGACACAAGAGAGAAAAACAGGAAAGGGTTGGAAACAAGAAATATCCTTGCCGATTATTTCTTAAGTGACACTGGCAAACTACCTTGGCAAGACACCAAGATTTAATACCACTACAAAAACATTATTTGGTTCAGTCTTTTTTGTATTAAGGTAAAAAGGAAGGATATACCTGCAATGTAAAAACTTATCTTCAACTGATTGTTATTGTCATACAACATACTTCTTGTTGGATTTGAAGTTGATTTGTTTCAATAAAGTTTCGCTCATTGCATCTTATTTTCAAATTTTTAATAATAGGCTTACCTACCCTTTACAAAGTGCATCTTTGTATAAGGATATCTCCATCGCATCTCTTATTACTTTTTAGTCATACATTTGCTTGTAAATTTAGAAAGTATTTTCAAATAAATAATAATATAATTAATATTCCCATTATGTATTTCTTATAAAATTATTCAACAGATGAAGGCCTATAGTGAAATTATTTATTTAATTTAGGGACAGAAAATCTAGGTCTGCAATAATTGAACCTGTAAAATTAGGCCTTAGTATCCTTGTCTGTGGCCTTGGGGATAGTAAGCTTGCTTGCATACATACATATACACACACACACACTTCTCAACACTAGCCTATTATGCCTATCAAATTATATTTTTTGTAAACCATCCTGGCTTTACTCCTCAATAGTACCAAATTACCATCTATAGTTGTAACTATTCATAGCTTCTCAAAATATTAAAGGTTTTAATTTCCTAATATTAATTTCTTATAAACTTACTCTTTCTTCCAAAGTTCTTTATTCTTAGAATTTAGAAGCAAAAGTTTCAACTTCCTATACATACAACTATTGAAATGAAAATAAATTCATAAATAATTTTATATATTGTTGTACAACCAAAACAAATTATTTTATAAATTTTATTAATTGTATCTTAATTAAGATTACAGTTAATGGATAATAATATACAAAGGTAACTTACCAAAAGCGTTTCTTTCTGAATCTGGCTGCTTCTCAAAGTCATTAAATAAAATACAGCATTTCAATCCATGCTGATGTTTTTTATTTCTATCTATTCCTTGTCTACAGTTAGATCCCACAAGCATGGCCTCTTCTCGATCGCTAGTAGAAAAACCTCCATATCGATTTTTTCAATGTCAGTTTTCATGCCAAAAATTGTAATAAGCAAATATTTTTAGTTAAATTACTGTGCAATAATAAAAATATAAGATGTACATGTAACTGTAACACCGTCTTTGCCGATATTCCGCCCGTGAGTACCGTCCCATAGAATTAACATGAGGTGGGGCAGCCTGAGCAGAATTTCTGCTGAACATTTTCCTACGGGGAGCAGCGGAAGACTTGAGGAGAGCTTTCCACGGCAAAAATTTGCCTCTTGTGTACACCAAACTATTGGACCCTAGGTATTTTGCCTGGCCCTGCGCAGGTAGCGATGGTTTCACGCGACTTTCTCTCTGCGAAAATTCTTCCCATGTGTACAGAGCCTAAGCTGTTACACTACAAAATTAAATTATAAATGGTGTTCATTGTAGCTACCTATCACTATTTTATTAATTGCATTTAAAATGTGTATGAGTTAGAACTTAAGTGTTTGAATGAACTATATATAGGACAATCTAAAACAAGTGCCAGCTCAAATGTAAAAAAGGAACTCTATAAATTATATATTTACTTTAATATATATATATATATATTTTTTTTGCTTTCAAAGAACATTTTCTCATTTCGTTCTCATGTCTCAATACTTTTTTATGTTCTCGCCTTGAATTGAAAAAATGGTTTTCACACATCCCTAATATTAACTTTACCAGGTAGTTACAATTTCCTTTCTTTAATTTTGATTTTTTAGTATTAATTGTTGAGTTGTTATAGTTTGTAATAAATAAAATTATAGAATAGTCAGAAAATAAGAGCACAAATAAAAGTAAAAACACTAATACATAATTTCACACACTTCAATATTTCAATGCTACTATAGCAACTTCCTCCTTCCTACTATTTTATCAATTTATTTATTACAAATTGTTTTTGCTCAATGCACTTTAAATAATGTATATTAAGCTGTTAAAGGAAATAGAAATTGTTATTAAATATTATTTTGTAGACAATATGAATTCACAATCAGTTAACTGGTAAATTATTGATTTAGATTTGTTCTAAAATTTTGTTGGTATACTGGGTTTAAGATTAGTATGTATAATATATAGGTTGGAAGACTCAAAATATTTAAAATTAGTATGTATATACATACAGAGCATAAATATATACACACACCAATCTTAAATATTTTAAATTTTAAAGATTCAAAATATTTTATATATACACACACACACACACACACACACACTAATATAAAATATTTTGGATCTTCTGATCTCAAATATCCTTCAACAATCAAGGATTCGAAGAACCCAACTTTAAGTTTTTATTTAATTATTTGAGGTATTTAATGTGCACTTTCTGAACCGAGTGATAATATCAACACACAACTTATAAACTAACTTATATAAAGAATAAACATAACATCTATCCCCCGGCCATTAAGTCATCAATGTGAAAAGGGAAACTCACATTTCACCAATGATAACATTTTGACCATGCCGGGAATCAAACCCGGTGCCCTAAACTCTGTAGACACACATGCTACCGACTGAGCTGCGGCTTCACACTAACCAACCTAACCAAAATTTAAAATATATCTAATTCTGACCTGACATGTCCTACAATGTCTTGTATGGAGATATCAGATGGTAGCACAATCTCCCAATGAGACAAGTCTACAGTAACACGAAACCACAGAAGAGGTTCCATGGAGGACATATCAAAAGATATCCTGCAAATATTAATGCAAGTCTGTTAGCATTTCACTGGAATAGACAGAGTTTATGCTGGGATTGTAAATAAATTAGTGTGTGATCAGGATTCACTTAAACAACTTGAGCAAATCACAATTAATGGATTTGAGCTGTTTGAAAACAAATTGGTCACTAAAATGAAACTCAAGTAATTAGGGTTGATTAATCTGCAAATACTTGCAATAGAAGCTTAATGGATATACATATAAAGTGTAACAAGAGGCTACAACGTTTAAGCGTTCGCAAGCCGCAGACAAACTATAACAAAGAAGTCGTCGGCATATCATAAACAAATTAAGTAATAATTAGCTCGCAACATGATTGGCTGGCTAGGATATGTGATCCCTTCACTTAATATGAATACTTTCCCCTGGACAACTCTTAATTTAAGTTAACTACATCGCGATGGGTTCAAATTAAAAAATACAAGGAGAACCTTTATATTAAGTTATGTTATGTTAACATTAGGGATGGGACCCTTGAAGCCTCATATTCTTAGGGATATTTGAAATACGAGAAAATATCAGATTTGAGACTCAAACACTTTTAAAAAAAAGTTTTTCTTTAAATTTCTCAATTGAAATGTTTTAAAGCTCTTATACTGCCTATTGGTGGTTCAGAACCAACATAATTATAGGAAAAACTCAACAAGACCATTGATTTAACACTTAACAGAATGTATGAAAGTTATAACAAATTGATTATAAGGAATTAAAAAAAAATAGTTAATACAGTATTTACATTTTTTATTATTTCATTATTTTTTATTCCTTCTGAGCTTCATAATTTTTTCCATGATTTGAATTTGAATTCGATCTTCGAAAGTTAAATGAAGATTTGGATTCAAATTCATTAAATAGTTGATTCAACACAACTCTAGTAATCATTAACTGAACCTTAAGTTGGTTGTGATCCTGGCATTAGTGGCACATTTAATAATTTTCCACATCTAATCTGTCCAGGCTATCTGCAATTAATTACACTACCCATGAAGTGCTGTACAGGATGTACTTTGTACACATTGTCACATATGCAGCAGAAACATGGACATTGAATGTAAGAGAGACTAGGAAAATGGAGGCCACGACAATGAAGTTTGTGAGGACCATTCTAGCTGTCACATGGAGAAAGAGGATTAGGAATGAAGTTATCCAGGAAAGAGTCGAAGTACAGAGAGTACATGAGATAGCAGAAGAAGCAAGACTGAGATGGTATAGGCATGTAATGAGGATGGAAAAAGAGAGAATGCCAAAGAAAACAATGGAAATGAGAAGTATGTAGGAAAAAGACCGCAGGTGAGGCCAAGAAATAGATGGGAGGAGCAGATAACAGAAAGTGTGTAAGTGAAAGAAGAAGAATGGAAGAGATTAAAAGAGGAATAATGGTTGAAGGATAGAGGAAGATGGAAGCATTTTACTAAATTGATCTAGCCACATGCTGGAAACAGTTGATGATGATGATGATGAATACAGTAGGGGTGAAACAAGTAGAATTATTGTGGAAATATACAAACAGTATAGAAAGAAATCATTTAGGAACAGCCACCCTGAGACCACCTGGCCAGGATTAAAACCTCAATTCTCACATCATTGACACATCAGATTAGAAATGCTTGGCATTCATTATGCATACCCACCAACATAGGTCAAAGTAATTTTATAGTAAAGGAAATTGAAAAAACTAAAGAATTAGGAAAAATTAACTACTAAGAGTAAATTTGATGAAGAAAAAATGTGGGAAAATATAGGCCAACGTTAAGTTGAAATTGCCAAGTTTTGAAGTAAAGTGTACAAATATTCAAAGCAAAATCAGTTTTCAAAGTTGCATACACACTTAATTAGTGTTAGGTTGAATCCACTATTTTACGAATCCGAATCTCCAAATACCTGGTTAAGTTCAGGCTATAATTGTAATTGGTTCTGAACCACCAATAAGGAAAATTAGAACTCTAAATAAAATTTAACTTAAGAGTAAAAAAGAAAAAAGGATCTGTCTCTTGAATCTGAAATTTTCTCAAATCTCAAATGAATATCATCAAGTATTTGAGGAGCCATCCCTACTTACAATGAATATAAAATAAACTTTGTTGATCACACAGTGCATCAACATACTTGTTATCAGCCATCCTGACCAGCTCTTTGGCCCTGATGCATTCATACTCCATAATAAACTCGGCTAACTGGGTTATGGCAGCAGAAAAATCATCCAGCAGCTTGGGGATTTGCTGGGTAGTCTTGCATCTAGATTTTAGGTATCCATTGCTCCATTTGGCAAGGAGAACGTGATGGGCCCAACGTCCCATAGAGTCTGTCTTTTCTGAAAACAGACTAGCAAATTTAGTTTCATCCCCACTGTTTCGCAGAAAAAGTATTATATATTTATTAGGGGTCTGCGAGCTTGGGTTTTTTCATTCGAGTCGAGTATTTCTAAAAGCTCCAGAGTTCGAGTCGAGTTTGAGTATTGTATATTCATAATTTTAAAAACAATGACAAAAATAAGTTAATAAAATGAATAATCGGATGATAGCTTAGAAATGTATAACACGACAGTGTAGAAACACTGTACAATACTGTAAAGTGATAGTGAAGGAAGCCAAAGGGAAAGGATAGTTAGGTTAGGCCTAGATAGGAATAAACACACTTCTCTCTTCATTTCTTCTTAAGCTTTTCCACTTCTTTAAAACTTACACAGTTGCACCTTAATTTGAATTTTTGGGAATATTACTTTTCCATTAATGTCTCTTCATATAAAAAATAAATATTTCCTAAAATTCAAAACAATGTGCAGCTGTGGAAGTTATAAGTGGGAAGTGTAAAAGTGTAGAAAAAAAATAGAGAAGTGGGTTTGATTATATCTAGGCTTAAGCTATCTATCCTTTCAGGTCAGCTTCTTTAACTATCACTTTACATTATTGTGGAATGTTTCTACATTGTTTTGATAAAAATTAATAAAATTGACGTTTTAATAAGCTAATATTTCCCCAAAATATACTTCAGTAACTTAATTTACCGTATAAGAAAATGTAAGGATCATAAACAATTAGAAACTTGAAGTGTTTCATATTTTGTTTATTATTCCTTAGTGTAATTGTGCATTATCATGTCTTCTGTTCCATTTCCATTCCTCTATGCCCAGTTGCACATACGTGTTGAACAGGATCTCGTTAGACATTATTTTATTGAGAAATTTACTTCACTTTAATTTTTAATGGTTATAAAAGTTGATGATGATACTTTAAAATTAAAAATAATATTTCAGCAAACAATATGAAATAGTAAATGCCTTTTTAATTTAAAAGTGGTAAGTTTGGTAAAATATGTATTGTAATAAATAAAATCAACAATGATTTTACAGGATAACCAACTTAATTCTATAACTAAATAGTAACTAAGCTAGAGCTAGTTTGGTAGCTGAAAGTATTAATTATAAAATAATTTTGATATTACAGTTTAGTTGAACATAAATTATTATTTTAGAAAGGGACCAGGTAAAAATAGTAAAAAGAATCATTCAATTAGTTAGTAATCTACTTAGCTATTTTTATTTTCATTGCATTGTCATGGTAATACAAGTGAACAACTTCAATCAAGTATAATTAAAAATGGACAGCAATATTGAATAAATTTACCGGTCGAAAGTGGTTCTAAAGCTCTATTACGTTATTAATGTTAAAATTGATATTAATTTTTAACAATTTATTAAGTAACCAAATGATTTATAAGTGGAAATGCTGATATTATATCAATTAAATAGAATATGCTTACTACTGCATTTTAAAAATTGATTATTAAGTACATCAAAAGCTTGAAAATGATGAGCCTACAAAACTTTCAATCTCAAGCTCGAGCTTAAGCAAAGAGCTCAAAATACAAGTACTTGCAGGGCCCTAATATTTATTTGTTTGAAGAGAAAACTGTTCTTTATTCGATTTTAATGGGTTGTGTGTGTGGTATAGCAGTAACTTAAGCCACAGTAGGGTAGTTGAAATTTAAAGTGTCTGTAAATATTATTTGTGCTATATTTTCTACAATTTGTTGGTATTTTTTTATTTAAAAGGTGTATTAAAATCTATAAAATAAAATGCTGTGCAAGTAATGTACCTGTGACACGTGAATGAAGACAAACAGCCGTTACTGATTTGTAGATGGGATTCTTATTAGTCTCAAGTTTGATGACCAACTCCAGCGAATCGTAAAGAAAGGTAAAAGCCCATTCCAAGTCATTCATGGCTTTTATTTCCATAGGACTAGACTCATTGCTGTGAGAAAAACAAGTTTTACAAATAGCTTATAATGTACATTTTGTTCCAAACAACTGTCAGCCGACATGACATTTACTCAATGGATTGTGTTACAATGATTTGTATTTAGATATTACCAATGTTGTGACATGAGTACATTTTAATAACAATTAATATCTAATTATTTTTTTGTTTTTATGCCAAACAATGTCTGGATTTGACTAAACCGGCAACTACCAGATTTATTGTTTTTGTATCCAGCCCAAAGTTTTCGGTACTAATAAATTGTTCAAACATCATTATGGAAACTTAAGTGTAGGATCTGCTAATATTAGAAGGAAAAAATTAGTAAATTTACACTATTCTTAGTAAAACTGCCAAATTTTATAAAATCACACTAAATGTTTACTTTTTCTAATTTATGGTAGAAAAATGTCAGTTAACATGCCTAAAATACCAACTTTTATCACGCATAAAAAATATTATGACCAAAAGTTTTATTTTTATATGAACACAGAATACAATATAATTGAGTATTAAGTGTCATTAAAGCAAACAAACTTTTAATTCAAAATATATTTATAAAACAAATAATAAATGCCTATGATGGTTTAGAAATATTATGAAGTGTATAACCATTAATCAATATTTTATTTAAGTAATCAGCAAAGGAGGCCAATCTGAATGGATAGTTGGGTCAGGCTTTGATATAAACTAATAAGCTTCTTTCTTTGTTTCGTAATACTCTTTTCACACTTTCAACTTACTTTCATTTACATATTGTTTTAAATTTTCAGAAATATTCTTTTATCATAATGAGAAAAAAAAATCATTGCTACATAAATGATTTATTTTTACTATCCATATCTTATTATGAAAATGGAAGATTTCTGAAAATTTAAATGTCTAATGTGAAAGTAATAAATTGAAAGTGTGAAAAGCGTATGAAGAAATGAAGAATTAAGTTTGTTTTCATCAAGGCCTAGCACAACTATCCTTTCATGTTGGTTTCCTTCACTATTACACTACATTATTTTACAGTGTTTATACACGGTTGTAAAATATTATATTTAAACATGGTTAAATAGTCAAAGATTTGATCAAATCAAAAATATAGTTATACTTTTGTACACAACAAAATTTGGGAGGGTTGGCAGCTCTGTAAGAGGTGCTTATATAATTATTAATAGAAAGCAGCTTTGGTCCATGTTTTATAATCCTTTTATAGTCTGTTGGCCATAGAATGCTCAATGAATAAAACTTCCATGTCTTCATCTGTATGAAGGAGTAACTTTTAACTGATTGTGATGATTTCAAATCAACGTTAAATTCATTATAACTATTTGTGTCAATGTTGTTTAACCTATATACATTTTTTTATATTCTATATATAGTGATTCAACTAGAAAAACTGACATATTTTTCTTAAGACTAGTGAAAACCCCAAGCTTTTTCTTTCGAGTAAAAGTTAAATAAACCTATTTACTAAACAAAAATCAACTTAGATATATAGTCATGCATTCAGGTTGACAAATAAGTATTATATATAATTGATTTAACTTAGTTTTCTAGGCAATAAATTTACACACTCACCTATATTTTTCTTGTATCACTTCCTCTACTGTGGATAACATTTTTGATGGTGCTTTAGTTATTGGTGATTCAGCAGCCATATGAGCCATGGACTTATTTAAGTTTGCCAAGTCGTCAGTAATTGGTGTATCTCTTTTAGGGGGGGGCATTACTGAAAACTTGCTTGCACTTTCGCCTTGCTTTGGTGTAAGTCCATCACTGCACAATGCATATGACAACTTGATTAAACTGGATGTCATCGAACCACAATCGGTAGTTTCAAAGGCTACAGTTTTTGGTACATCAGAGTCACTGAGTGCTTGGTGCTGGAATTGCAAGATTCGGGATGCATCTCGGTCGTTTACAGCAACAGAAGAGAGAGAAGAGACAATGGTTGCATGTTTTGTATACTGATCAGAACGTAAACACACTTCTTGACTTTTATCAACCTCATCAGTGAGCTTAACATCTGAATTATCTTTATATAAATCAGGGGAATGAACCATATTGTTTTCTTTGCCAGACAAGCTCATCCCAGAAGCTTTTGACTCTATAGAAAGAGAAAGTTCTTTTTCTAAAGTACCTTGAACAGCATCTGCTGAAGTTTTGGTGGTTCTAGATTGTGTCTCAAAGGCTACAGTTTTTGGTACATCAGAGTCACTGAGTGCTTGATGCTGGAATTGCAAGATTCGGGATGCATCTTGGTCGTTTACAGCAACAGAAGAGAGAGAAGAGACAATGGTTGCATATTTTGTATACTGATCAGAAAGTAAACACACTTCTTGACTTTTATCAACCTCATCAGTGAGCTTAACATCTGAATTATTTTTATATAAATCAGGGGAATGAACCATATTGTTTTCTTTGTCATACAAGCTCATCCCAGAAGCTTTTGACTCTATAGAATGAGAAAGTTCTTTTTCTAAAGTACCTTGAACAGCATCTGCTGAAGTTTTGGTGGTTCTAGATTGTGTCTCTTTATCAATATTATTGTCAATAAAATCTGTTGATGTATCTATTTTGAGTGAGGTAGTCACGTCACATTGCTGTGTGTCTTTCTGATACAAAATTTCATCAGGGGATGCACTAAACATCCTAACATTCCTTGAATCATTTAATATGGTCGACCTGAGAATATATTCATCATATTTGTCCAAATTTTGATCTTTTGGCAGCATTGAAGATGAATCAGTACTAATAAAACTGAAACTGTTCTCAAACAAAGCAGTGAACTCATTTGATGAAATATTTGGGAGAGTATTTACCATGTTCCTTGGTTCACTTGGGATTTCTCTGTTAGGCTGTAAGAGTTTATTTGATGAGTCAAAAGAATTTAACCTCTTAATGTCTGGATGGAAGGATACATTAGTATTTCCAGCTTCTCCAGTGATTTTATCAACAATGTTTATATTTTTGTTCAGAATTTTTGAGCAATTTTCAGGTAAAGTGTGTAAATACTCAACAATATTTGTGACACCTTCATAATCTTGTTTGCTAGTCATATCTTTGCTAAGATTGTCTAAAGAATTACATGGCGAGGCAGGCTGACAGAGTAGCATAGAAGTATCACAAGTAGTGTAGCTGGAATTGCCAGATATAGATTTCCATTTTTGGTCTTTAATAGGAAATTGGGAAAATTCATTTGTGTTTGATATATTGACAAAGGAGACACTTTTCTCACTTGGTGAAGTGTTCTTGTGAGGCATATGTTTCCCTTGATTACATTGAGTAGCGCCACATGTAGCATTGAGGCACATTTCATTTGAAGAAACATCTTCAAGTAATGATGTAGGCTTGTGAATTTCAGTTGGAATACATTGCCTCTTACAAGGTATTAAGTCTACTTCTAAGTTAGATTCACTTAACTGTGCAGATATTTCATAGGCTCGTTTCTTCGGTGGTAAATGAGACAGGTCTAAAACACCTGAGTTTTCTATCTTTGTATTCAATGACGTATGTTCATGACTTTCATCAATTAATGAATGCCTTAATGGCAGAGGACTCTTGTCATTATTCCCTGTTTCAGAAACACTTTTATGTGATGTCAATTTGTCTGGAGCTAAATCATGTGTAAGTGAGGTGGGTGTTCTTTCTTTGTGGTGTAATTCTTGAATTGTTAAGGGCTGATTTGACTTTTCATCAATTTTATCTTCAGCAACAGCACTGGTGACTTGATTACCCTTGTCAGATGACACAACACACCTTTTGACTAAGGGTATCTCTATTATTGGTTTTGTTGTTTGTTCAACATTTGTTCCATGTGTGCAAAGATAACTTTGATTCCCTTTGCCAAACCTAGTTGTGTCATGTTTTGCAGAAAGAGATGACTGGTTCAAAAGAATATGCTGGTCGTGATCACTAACACTTAGAAATGTATTAACAGGATGAGAGATCTCAGTTTTGGATTGTGAATCTAGAACAATGGTTTTGTTATGGTTATTCACTTCAAAAATGAGTTCACTTGTTTGGGGCCCCTCCGTTAAAGCCGATTTTGGTTTTTGACTTTGCACACAAAAAACACCTTTATTGAGAGATGATATAAATATTTCTTTGCTAGAGTCATCTAAACTTGGTATCACCTTGGTGCACTCCAGATTAATTCCATGACAGGAACGTATGGTGGTTTTATTATCAGATTGTGAGCAAGAAATATCACACAAGTCATTTGATTTCATGCTTGCTTCTTCATTGCCTTGTCTGACAGGCTCACTCAATTCCATGACACTTTCTGGAAAGGTCCGACTATTGTTTTCTTCAGAATGTAATTTGTTGAGACTAGAATTATACAAGTCCGCCAAGTGAATCAACTTAGTATTTGCTTCTCTTTGTGGATGATTGGCCAACTCAACAAAGCCTTGGTTGCTAATGGACCTAGAGGGTATTTCCTTGAAAGTTTCATTGGTAGGAGATTGGAAAGAAATACCCTTTTGAGAGAATATTTGTGTATCAATAATCTTTGTACTTTGTTCTGTATCTTCTAAAGGAACCATTGCTTTGGATAGATTTTTACAACTTTTGTAGCTTACACTACTTAACAGTGAGGGATTAGTCAACTCGCACTGTACAAATGGTTGATTTATCAACAAAACACAATCTTTGATGGCTGGAACAACAGTTCTGGATATTTCCATATTACTATCATTACAAGGACTATCGAAAACGGCTTGGTTGATCTGTGCCAGTTCTTCATTATTAATCACTTCTAGGCTGTGACCAAATGATTTTTTAATATCACACAAAGAAGTTTGACTGGAAGTTTTTGTTTTGCCAACCAATTCATCTGCTTTTATGACATCAAATCTGAATGAATGTGCTGGCTGGGGTTTAATATCTACACTTGCTGAGAGTGAACACATTTGTGTCGAATCCAAGCAGTGTTTGTCTGACTCATTATTAGAAACAACTGGACTCACATATCCAACGTCCTCCTGTGGTTTTGAAGAATTCATATTTGAAGTTAAGTTGTCTTTGAAATTTAAATTTGTACTCTTGATATCACTTGAAACTTTAAGATATCTTCTATCTGAATTAACAGATGTCTCATTTAAATCTAAGGTTCTAGAGCTAATACAATTTGCAGATGTTGTAGGATCCACATTTGAAATAATATAAGTTTCAGTTCTGCTCTCAATAGCTCCCAAGGTTCCTATGCATTCTTTGTCTGAATTGGTGGGGGTTTCATTTAGCTGTGACATTCTATCATGAACACCCCCTAAAACCTTTGTACATTCCATATCCGAAATGATAGAAACTTTATTTAGCTGAGACATACTAGGATAGTTACCTTCTAAAGTTTTTATACATTCTATATCTGAATTGACAGTAGCTTCATTTAGTTGTGACATTCTGTTATGAATACCTCCCAAAGGTTCTGTACATTCCATATTTGACTTGGTAGATTCATTTAGCTGTGATATTATGTTATGAATACCTCCCAAAGGTTCTTGTACATTCCATATTTGACTTGGTAGATTCATTTAGCTGTGACATTCTGTTATGAATACCTCCCAAAGGTTCTGTACATTCCATATTAGACTTGGCAGATTCATTTAACTGTGACATTCTGTTGTGAATACCCCCCAAAGGTTCTGTACATTCCATATTTGACTTGGTAGATTCATTTAGCTGTGCCATTCTGTTATGAATACCTCCCAAAGGTTCTGTACATTCCATATCTGACTTGGCAGATTTATTTAGCTGTGACAATTTGTTATGAATACCTCCTAAGGGTTCTGTAAAGTCCATATCTGACTTTACAGATTCATTTAGTTGTGACATTTTGTAATGAATGCCACCTAAATGTTTAGTATAATCCATATCTGAGTCAGTAGATTCATTTGGGTTTGATGTTATGATATTAATATCTTCTAAAGGTTCTGTATATTCCATATCGGAAGTGACAGATTCATTTAGATGTGGCATTCCACAATTAATACCCCCTCCAGTTTTTGTACATTCTATATTTGACTTGGCCAATATTTCTCTTCGATTTGATATTCCGCCAATAATACCTCCTAAAGGTTCTGTACAATCCATATCTGAATTTACGGATTCATTTATACTGGGTATGCTTCCTTTAATACTTTTCAGAGTATTTGTTAAGTCAAGATTTGTATGACAAGACTTATTCACATGTGACATACAATTATCCATTAGTTTGTCGGTGTATTCTGTTCCAATTTCATTGGATTTTTCTCCCGAAAGTGAAGCTTGTGTCTTGTCCAAGTTAACAGATGTTTCTTGAAAACGTGAGGTACTTTGATTCCCTCCTAATATTTTTACACGCCCCATTGTTGAACCAGTGAAATCTTGATTGTAATACGTTGAGTTTTTTACATTTGTGTCATCATATTTCACAGGGACCGAAAGAAATCCAACAGGGTTAGTATTTTGAGTCAGTGTGGTAGGATTAATTTCTTCGCTTGAGGAAGACTGATTGAGGAAAACACTGTCATCTTCATTCATTGACCCTGAATCCATACTAGAGGAACAAGATATATTCAACCTGATTCTACTTTGGTTATGGTGAGACTGTTCATTTCTATCATGCATCCTAGCTTTATCAATCGAATAGGACAAGTGCTGTGCTTTTTCACTTTTGATGTTTGAGCTATCACTGACAGGTCTATTATCATTGGAAACAAGTTTGTCTGTTACAATTAATTTTGAGAAAAAATTTAGTTCTTTGGGATGAAACCCATGTAAAATATTTTTGGGGATTTCTATATAACTACACTTATTTCCTGGGGATCCAAAGGAGACATCCCTACACATGGGTTTCTTGGAAGAATTTATGTCAAATTTGAAAACTGGGGAAAACGGCTTATCAGGTGACTGGCGGCCAACTTTTTTCATAAAATCTCTTGTGAAATCACTTTCTTTCTGAACAGATGCAAAGCTCAGTAATGAGTCTGAATTGTTGTGACACTCAAAAGCTTGGGTTTGAGTTTCTTTTAGAAGCTTATGAGACAATGCCTTATCACAGGAAGGCAGGTCGGAAGGTTTAAGATGACTGGATTCTTGTGTTATCTGACGTTGGTGGTCATGACGCCAGGAGGAGATTTCAACAGGTTCAAGACTTTGATCGTCTCTCTGTCTACCAGTTGGGAGACCAGGAGTATCAGCTCCTGTGCAGATAGTAGTACTTACTCCTCGCAGACTGAAAGATGAAGACTCACACTCAGAGTTGCTGAAAGAGGAGGAATAAAAAAAAATTAATAGAAGCACCTGGCCAGATCTCTAATTGGACTTCCTACCTCTTCAGACAATCAAGCATGGTGATACTGAATTACTAATGTTGGTGTTCAAATACTGTGCTAATACTACACTTTTTTGTTTGTTTAAGAGTGACTAAACAAAAGTCAGTACCAAATTTTTACAAAGTATAATATTTTCTCTCAATCAATCATAGAAATTATAAATAAAAAAGATACACAACATATACATACTGGCTACAAACATGGAAAGTTTGGAAAAGTCAGGGAATTTAAATACTCGGCTAGTTCTGCACCCAAAAATGTAAACTTAAGTGAGAGGTCTGGTTTCGCAATGTTAAAAAAAATGAATTGCCTATGTTATGCTAGCATGAGATGTCATGTAAAATATTTCTTGGCAGGATCTTTTTCACTCGCTCATAGAAACCCATGAGGTGGGTGGTCTGATAACTAACTCGCTCTACATTAAATACATCACAGAAACTGCAACAAGAAATATCCGGAGTAACGAAGATTCGTTGTGACCCTATTCTACATATTAGGAGTTAAAATAATTAATAATAATAATATGATGAAAGTTTGATTAAAATGTAAAAACTTGTAAGACAAATTACACAAGAGGACTTAATAAATATTTTGATACTTATAATATGAGAATAAATTTAATCATCTCTTAAAACAAATTTACTGCTTCTTTATTGTTGGATCTTATAACATATTAATGACAAAATTAATGTTACTATACAAGATTTTTTTTAGAACCGCGTGTTGTACACAGGACACAAATAATAGTTAAAACATTAAATACTAAAAAAATTACTTATAGTAATGTTTATTTTTAGTAGGCTTTAGGAAAATATGAATATGGTAATCAATGCAAGAAACAAAAAAATTGCCATTCACAAAAAAAAAGCCAGGATTTTTTTAAACGGTTTGAAAAACCTGGAAAAGTCAGGGAACTTTATAGTTAAAGTTTTGTAGCCACCTTGTTATAGATTGCAATAGTTTTAGTTTTCCTTTAATAGTATTTTATGTGTTAATAATCCTGATTTAGTTATAATGAACAAAATAAACTAATTTGGATTTCCATTTCGAAAAAATTGTTAACATTGCAGTATCAGTGTTATAAGAGAAAAAGGTACATACAGGAAAGGGCGATAGGAACAAAAAAAAATTACTCAACACAAAATGGCTTTCATAGGAACACAGTTTACTCCTCACACTAGACAAAGAGTTAATGGCTACCCCTCTCTGTGAAAATCATTTGTTACCGCCCAATTCCTTGATCAAGGGTTAATCCAAAGAGAGCTCTCCAGGATAATAAAATGCACAACACAACTTAGTAATAGAGGCAATCAAAAAACCAACAGAAGGAAGAGATTTTAAATAATCACATAAGAATGTAGGTACAGTTTATCAATTTAAAAAAATTTTCAATGTTTCTAACTCAATTAAAATTAACTATATACCTGCTACTGTCAGTCTGCTGGAACTTCTTCTCATAGGTTGATCCCCAAAACGTCTCTACATCTGCATTTGAATGGAATTCTCTATGGAAAAAACAAAATTAAAACGAGACAAAAGAAGAAACTGAAATTGACACACTATAACAAGGACAGGCAGGTAGAACCTGTATATTTACCAAAGCAAAGCGTATACAAGTTTATACAGAAGTCATCATGATATTATAATGACACTGTTACACTTTTTTCAAATTTGAAAAATTAATTCAATTTTTCACTACACCTATAAATCTTGAATACAAAATTTAACCGTAAAAAACCTGATAAACATAAGAGTTTAGTATTTAATAAATAATCTCTGTTATTTTTATTTCATTTAGATTTATTTCGTATTAACTCTAAGAGGCTCTATAAAATAAGCATAGTAAATAAATGTTAAATATTTTTGCTATAATTAATTAGTCAGGTCATAATCATACATTCAGGTAAGTAGTAAATAAATGGTCTGGACTCTGGTTAAGTTTGTATCATAAATATGTTAGACTGCCTTACAAATACATTGCGTTGGATCATCAATAAGTAGAGAAAAGCTCTAAAGTAATTCAAATTTAATTCAAAGACACTAAAAAAATTATCTGGAATCATATTTTCTTGGGTTCTCAGATATTGAATTAAATAGATTAAAGAAATGTAATAAAAATTAGACTACATCCTCTCAGACTGAGACCATTAATAAGACTGTCAACAATTCTAATTTCTCTGATTATTATGTTCTAAATAATGACATACTTAGGTTATGCACGCTCAAATTTCTTCATTTCGAATCAAGTTTGAGCAAACTTTTCAGAATTTTGCCAGTATCAAATCAAGCCAAACTTTATGGCCTAACAACTCGAAAGTTCATAGTCCCCATAATGTAAGAATGCCATTCAACTTCATCTTGAAATACCTTGTTACCCTCCTAAAGTATAGTTAAAAGACAACAATATATATTTAAGAAATACATTTATTAGACAATCCAAACAGAAATGAGTTGATGTAATAATTATTTTATTTGTTATAATATTTTATTAGAGCAAATATCCCCACTAGATGGATTTTGCCTTCATATGACAAAACAGATTCAATATTTTAAAAAAGAGAGAACTATTCCTAATCCAAATTTAGACAAACAGTTAAAAAAACGGGAAGGGTGAATTTTAGAATAAAATTTCCTAATAACAAACCTTAAACAAGGTTAACAATAAATTTATTATAATCATAAATAAAGCAAATATGATAATTATAAAGCTATTCTCGATTCGAGACGCAAGTCCTTAAAGATTTTTCAAATAAAATTTGTTTTAGAGTTCTATTGCTGCTTATTGGTGGTTCAGAATCTACTATAATTATAGGATGAACTTAACAACCAGGCCTCAAAAAAATAATTTATCACTTAACTGAATACTATATGAATGTTATAATAAATGGATTAAAATAAAGAATGTTAACATTAAGTTACTATTTGTATTTTCTATTTTATTTATATTTCCTCTTATGTTCATACTTATTCCAAGATTCATATTCGGGATTCAAAGATAAATTCGAGATTCGGATTTGTAAAATAGTGGATTCAACCTGTTGAATATTCCTTTATTTGCTGGTCTCACATATGAACAGTACTTTTTACTGGTTATTTCCCTCCCTATTTTGTCCCTCTTCACTCTTCTTTGCTGAACTGAAGTTTTCTCAGAACTCACTACCCCCTACCCTCGTCCACATACCTGTAACTTCCTTCCCTCATCCCCTTGCACCATGCATTTGGTTCCCTGTTAATAATGTTGAAAAATATTATCTTAAGGACACATCTCAATGAAGCTCTCTCGCTCTTTCCCACTGGAAAATGAACTTATTATAGACTTCGTGTGAACTGATTTAGTGCAGTAATATTTATGTGTATATTAAATAGGTTAAATTTGTGTATTTTTATAATATATTATGTATTTGTGGAATTGAGAGAGTTTAGGGGAATTCCTCTCATTAAATAATTATTAAGAACACATACAATTCAAGACTATCTCTTCCAAATCTTCATGTGTATCTCCTGATCAAGACAACATTCAAAGTTAGGCGTCACAAAAGACACGCTTATATTCTCTAGTTCAAACCCAGTCTCTGTTTTAGTGTAACTAAAACTAGTACTCTTGTAATTTATTAAAACAGTTAAGTAAATGTATCTTTGGCTAAGATAGCACACAACCAAACTCTAATAGATATTAAAACCAAATTTATCTTTTTGCTGGGATTTAACTTTGTTAGGCCATAGTAAGAAATCTCTTGCAAGAAATGAAGAAATTTTACCAGAGCCTAGTAATGTAATAGGTTTAGAAGTGAATGCTGAGAAAACTAAGTATATGATCACACAGATAGCATAGATTGAAGACGATAATTTAGAGATTACTTCGAGCAACATATGATTTGAGAGGGTTAATGAGTTTAAATATTTAAGAACAATTTTAACTATCAATAATGATATTAAATTGGAAATTAGGAAAAGAATTCATTTGGGAAATGCATGATAGATTTTACTCGGTCAGTAAGTTGTTGACATTTTGCTTGCTTTAAAGGAATGTGAAACTCAGAATATACAAAATAATAATTTTACTGGTTGTTTTCTATGGGTGTGAAATGCTGTCTCTGTTACACCCTGCCCTCTTTGTTACCTTATAGTAATAGGCCACTTAAAATACTAAAAGGAAGGGATGGAGAATACATACATACATACATAATCGAAAACAGCATTAGCAAGAGTTAAAAATGAGAATAATAGTTTATTGAAAAATATGACAACAATAATACATGTGGCCTTAAAGGTCAACCTGTAGCTATAGTTGTAAAACATTGTGCAATAGATGGTTTCAACGAGAAACAAAAGAATAACAGGATGAGTCAAATGGACCATGTTTACTTTAAATAGTAATAGAAAACAAACAATAATCTTTACACATAATTGTGAACAATATATAGCTTTATGAGCCCTAATTTTTAGTTATTAAGAAAATGTCTGAGCTTCTAAAGACAAAAATTGACATATAAACTGAAACTGTTGTGTTACAACAAACATTACATTTTAAACAAACGCGAGAGTTCGGCTTCAGACCGTAAGTTGAATCTCTCGTGGGACTACTTGAAACAGCATCATCAAAGTCTTTCAGAATCGCAGCATAAATGACAACCAACAATGGTAGCTGAATCAATATTCATTTTAGAATACTTTGCAAAATTTGAAGTTTTATATATAAGACAAACAGCAAAATTTATTTTACATAAATATTAGAAAACAAAAGAATAAATTTAAATGATTTTAATTTTAATTTAAATTCACCTCCACAAAACTTAGTTGTGCACGAACAGCAATTATAAGATATTTACAAATGAATTAAAGAAGCAAGTGCCCAAGAGGCGACACTGAAATAAAAGATTTTGAAAGAAAAAGTTGTCTGTAGAAATACTCATATTTCAACCAAAAATTACAAGTTTATCTCTGACGTCAAAGATTTAAAGTCCTAAATTATATGACCTATAGCTTCAATATTTAAATAAGAATAACAAAGATTTACACAGTTTTAAAACTTTCCTGGCAGAGTCAATTTTCAGAAAAAATCGTCTCCTGACGATATCAAATATTAACAGTCTATACAAGTTACTAGATTAATAGTCCACCCTTTGTGGTGCCGATTCCAATAGTCCACCCTCGGTGGTGCTGATTCCAATAGTCAATGTTCTCTTCAGTGCCACCATATTATATAGCGTCTCATTGCCAAGGGATACAAAGTTGGGAGAAGTTCAAACTAGCCGGTGACATCATGTTGGTATACCGCTGCCTTCACTTGGACACGTACACCATTTCTCTTCCCGCTCTCTGATTGGTCATCACATCTCCATCAAGATCACCCCAGGTTTGTTGTTAGTGATCTTTTTAACTGGAGTCACTGATGACGCAGGTGATCAGGCGATGATTTGGCGGTTGGTTCCACTCTCCGCAAGAGGGCAGGTAAGTCCGAGCCCACGTCTAGAATGTTGTCTCGGTAGTCAGCCATCAGACACTTGTGACCAGGCAGACCAAACATCAGCTGTCGAGACACCACGGAACATTTGCCGCACTCGTCAAATTAGGATGTGTTGAAGTTAGGCTAGGCTGTGCTAGCCAGAAGATTCAGAGGGTAAGTACATGAACAGTTTATATAGAAGAGAGTTGATAGTGTATTATGATGTTTATATATAGCTTGAAATTACATGGAACCAGAATAGAGAAGAGTTATATTCCAGGAGGTATAAGTAAATGTCGACGTTCTTCGGAGTGGGTAGTATCAATCGAAAGAGAATTTATGCTTGTAGGTTAACATGAGGTGGGGTGGGGTTGCTTTATTGTAACGTACTAAACTAGTACCGTTACACTTACACGAAGAAAAAAAAGTGGGTGTTAGAAAACAAGGTGCTTAGCAAGAAGATATCTAGTCCAAAATGGCTAATTGGGAGTGGAGGAGGTTACATAATGATGAGTTACATAACCTGTACTCATCACAAGACACTGTTAGGATAATCAAAGCTAGTAGATTATGGTGGCCAGGACATGCAATGTGGATGGGAGAATCTAGAATCATGTTCAGAGTATTGAGTGACCAACACAATGGAAAGAGACCATTAGGAACACCTGGATACAAATGGAAGTATAACATTAGAATGAACCTAAATGAGATAGGGTGTAATGAGGGGGACTTGATAGAGCAAGCTAAAGATAGGAATAAGTGGCGTACTTTTATAAGTGTGGCAATGAGCTCTCAATTTCCTAGTGCCATAGAGTAAGCAAAGTAAATAATTAAAGCTGAAAGGGAATATTGCTTACATAATTTCATATGCCATCACCTTCCTTATATGAGCAATCAAGTGTGTCCTCAATTCAGGTATTTATACAAAAATATGAACAATATACATTCCCCAAGAGACCAATCATAGAGCATGAATGACTTGGACAAGTGAGAAGAAACATAGTGTGATAACAAAGTAGCTTGTTTGATAACAATCTCATTTTCATGAGAAACCTGTGGAAAGAATTAGATTATTGTGGAAATCATGAATCGTTGACGTTAAGTCATCAGTGCCCATGTTCCATTCTTCCCCTTCTGTGGTGTGATGTATTGATGGCTTTTTTAATCAAGAACTTTCCTGAGTCGTGATCAGATCATCAGTTGGGGCAGTTATGGTGGGAGTGTAGTATGAGACGGAATGATGGTGAATGTTCATCAATATATTTCATGATTTTTGTAGCATGCACAATGCTGCAATCTTCATCCAATCCTTTACCCAACACACCACATAAGTCAAATCTATGTTTACATTATCCTCCCAATGATGTATCTGCCTACCAAGAGGTAATATACCCTTCATGGTGGATAATTAAGGTCATTCAACCATCAACATTTTATTGCACTAATTTAATAAGTGTATAAATATAAGCTATAAATGTAGCATGTCAATCAGAGAGATTGGACAGCTACAATTAAAAATCAATATTTTTATAATTTATGCAAGAAAGAAACTATATTAATATATTTAAGTGAATCTACCTCGAAGTTTAATTTTCTCTGACTATATGCAGTCTAATAAAATTACATATCTCCCTACATTCAAACATGTGGTTGGTCAAAAATATTGTCTTTTTATAAATACTGTAGTAGATATCAAAGAAGAGGATTAATATTATCATATTTATGAATAAAATACTTTAGCGCATACGCTTTCCCGTTGGATGATGTCGGATAAATTTACATACACTTGCCATGCAGTCTACAAGAAAATATAGTAAAGTACATCTATATCACAAATTCTCATAAAACTATTAACTGATCCTAAATAATATAACCACACCAGAGATATTTAAATAGAAGATGCCTTGATATCCACTCACCCGTTCAAGATGTTCTTCGATTGATTGGCCACTTATTTGAAACACACAATTTTTCAATAATGGCTACCCCACGTGCTATCGTCGCTAGATCTATTGAAGAGAAGAATATATACGGACGTCAACGCAGTGACCTACTGCTCATAAAACTCTAACGGTAAGCCAAGGAAACTTCCCCCCTCCTTTTTCCCCGCATGTGGTTTTCTCTTGTTAATTTCTCTTTCTCCCCGCCTTCGTCTGTCCTTCTCCTTGTCTACATTTCTGAATTTATCCCTCTCTTTACTTTATTACTTTCGTATCAGGTTGAGACTATATAAAGAGCTGCTCAATAGTTTCACGGTACAGACCCGTTCTACAGCACCAAGCGTCGAAGGAGGAAACTCTGCACCATCTGTAACGAAGAAGAGCGACATCCAAGGAGTTTGGGTCGTCAGATCCACCACCTCGCTGGCTAGGACGTCATGCCTAGGGTATTTAAGTATCCTGAAGCCGTCGTCAAGTCCTTAAGACTTGGGGTCTAGTTTTTGTTTAAAAAACTAGACAATGTAGATCTAGATTTAATTTAATATTTTTTCTGAAGACGCTTATTTTGTTTTAAAATTATGTCAAATGTATAGTTAATCCATTTAAAGTTTGGTTAACTTCAAGATCGAGGATCTTTCAGTTAATTCTCTAAATATTGTGTCTTGTAGTCTGAAGGACAAGTCTTGGTTCTAGTGACTTAGTAAGTCAAGTCCTGGCCACTTTTTATGTGTCCTTATGATACTGTCTTTACATTATGAGCCTCTGGCTTAAAAAGTTTAATGTCTTAGTTTTGGACTTATAAAAACTTCCACAAGTTCCATTAATCTTTTTTTTTTAGTCAAAGTTTATCATGACGCATTGTACGTCGTGAACACCAGTTCAATTTATGGATAGCTACCACCAGGTTGTCTGTTTACTTTACCTTATTACAGTTCAGTTAATTGATATCAGTATTTTGGGTTGGTCAAGTAGTTACGCTTCACGTACTGTATTAGATTGGGTGCGCAACCCAGGGAACTGCACTAGAGTCATAGTAGGGTTTGCGCAAATAATACCCTTTTTCTTTTGCCTTTTGATTGACTCCCATTGTATGAGTTGCTCTTACTGTTCTTGCTATCAGAACTTTATGTACTATTGAAGGCTCTGGCAGTACCAAAGGGGAATATGACCGGCCGTAGTACCCTTTTGTTGACACCTGTTTCATAGCCATCGACTGCTGTTATCAACAGATCTTTCTGATTATCCTAAATGTTTAATGGATATTATTATGAAAGCCTAATCAAGCAATACTGATTAAAAGTTACATGCATATCTTGTTCACTATCTTTGTTAGTAATTATTTAATTGTTCTCCCTTTTAGAAATACTTCTACCTGTGGCCTGGCGACTGCACTTCCCTTGTAGCCACTGTCAATACTTCACTATTCTCAAGCCTAATTGTTTGAATCAAACTTCAAACGTATAACCATCAATGTTATTGTAAACCATTATTTGTTATCTCTGTTTTAATTAATAAACCTATTTATGTTGTTTAAACTAATTCTTTTCTATTTAACTTTCACCGTGTTTATAATGACACCATATTAGTCCAGTAAGGGTAGTACCAAATGGTTCAACCTGCGGCGGGTGCATAATGATTCAATGATTTCCAATCATTAGAGTTCTCAAGTTATAAGTAGTCAAACTTGCTGTTTTATCCATTTTATGTACCGGTACTCATTTTAAAGTAAAGTAGTTAATGCAATGGGATTAAATTTAATCTAGCTAGACATGCATATGAAGTGTATACAAGAAATATTTAGAATATTTTAAATCTTGTACAAGTACTTTGCATTGTATACCCCGATACTTTGACTTTATATCCTTTTGTAGTACGTACTGTCATTATTTCCAATTTGTTTGGTTTATTAACCTAACTTTACTCTTTTAATTTATTAAGGACACCAAAATGATCAATATAAATGTAAATTTGTTATGTCTATTTCCTGAAACTTCTTTTTTTGACTGTACCTATCAATAACACAGACTAGGCGACAAAGGAAGGATCAAGCTACCTTGACTAACGACTCATCCTAAAGTGTTTTTTTAGCACCGCGTCTTACTACCTGAGTGCTAAGATGTGACATTTATTTTGCCTGTTTTTCCTTTCTTTAGTAATTTGGCACTCGGATAATATTTTATTGTGTTAGTTTTGTTCTTCAACTCAAAAGTGTCAAAGGAGCTCATATCTTGGTACATCAAAACACATCTTGATTTAAACCTATTGTTTATCTGAATATTACAATTAACTTCATGAATATATAAAAATATATGAGTTTCACTTTTATTACCTACTGGTTATAAACTGAACAGTATATAAAAATCATAAAAGTATTAAAAATATATCTAATGTCACATGACATGCATTTGTTTAGGTATTTTCTAAAAACTCGATTAATTTTGTGAGTTTATTGAACATGGCTAGGCTCAACCCTAAAAAGCAATGTGCATCAAGACCAAGAAAACGAAACAAAAGGGTGAAATCGAACAAGAATCGATATAAACTTAAAACAATGAGAGATTTGATCTACAATGTTTCCAGGTATGTAATAAACTCATAGCAAATGTAGGAGATATATATGTGGCGTATATATCATTTACTAAAGACATAGTAGCTCCCTACTTGTTGGAGTTGGTAAGGAACTTTATCATACATTTAAATTCACCACAAAGAGTTTTGGTTAGAATTACGGCTCCCTTAAATAATTACTAATGAATATCAACACACAAGCAGCAAATAATTTTAATTATGGGAATATCCATATGATGGAGAATACAATTTAATTAATTTAAATTTGTAGAAAAATGATGCCTGCACACTAGAATAAAATCGAACCCAGGATCTTAGCGAGTCAATGTTCTAGCATTGACGGTACAGCTGGAGATCACATTATTTGACATATGAATAAGTGAACCCATTTCTAGTAACGTTTCTAGCTGTCAAATAATGATCTTATTAAATTCAGTCTAAATCATACATTCAACTTATGCGCTAAGAATATTAGTTTGAATTACAGCTTCCACTTGGAACCCACTGTTTGTTGTTCCGGGGCCTGGTTACTAGTGGTTTATAATGTATTTTCTTATGTCCCGGTGCCTGGTTGTCAGTAACTCATGGTCCAATATTTTTAGATATTACAAGAGCCAAGCTACCGGTTAGATAAATATTTTTTTTAGATTTCCCAACCAATTTCTTCCTATTACAAAGCCAAAATTCGGAGCGTGTCCACTGGAATGTTGTTAAATACACAAATAATATTACAATGCTCAAGTTTTTTTACAATGTTTATGTAATTTTTCTATTATATATTATTATATTTAGCACCGCGTCTTACTACCCGTTCGGGTTAAACGCTTTAAGAATTGGAAAGGTTGAATTAGAGGAAGTGAACCCGCATTTGCGTGGAGGGAGTGGAAAACCATTTAGGAAAAACCACCCCTAGTTCACCCGACCAAGATTCGAACCTTGATCTCCCCGTCCTCAGCAGTTGAGCTCAACATGACTAGCGCGTTAGCCAACTACGCCACCNCAGTTCACCTGACCAAGATTCGAACCTCAATCTCCCCGTCCTCAGCAGTCGAGCTCAAAGATTTTCTATTACAAATATGATCTTGTATTTACATTTTTACAGATTTGTTATACGTTCCAGAACATTTAGGTTCATGTCCTGGGGATATAGCTTAAAGTCTATTTAAAATTAAGATTTATGTATTCTTAAGTAGGCCTACAACATAATATATATAAGTTGTCTACAGTAGAGAAAGGAAAATGTATATTTAACAATGAGTAGGTATTTTATGTCTTGTATATGATAATTATATACAAACTAAATAAGCATGTATTATATAATATTATATTATATCACCCATACAAACACATTTATGACCAATAAAATGTATGTGCTTCTTCAAATTACAGAAAAGAAAGTGATTCAGAATACATGTCTGGAGTAGAATAACTTCCACTATCACCTCCGGAACAAAGTTCGACAGCTAAATATCATATGTGTTTGAATAGGTTCACTTCTAAACCAAATAATACTGTTGATAAAGACACCAATCACATACACACTCCTTTCATTATCAGACACCAAGGCCCGTATGCAAGAACAATGCTGAGCACGGCCAGAGTACAGGCTGAGCACTAGCAGAGCATGAGGCCTGTTGTGAAAACAGCTGTCTCGATCGTCTATGCGCGCAGCGCCATGTTGTGGACATATCCTCTGAGTACGGACAGAGTATAGCCTGAGCCAGCCCGGGACCAGACTTTGGCGAGACTCAAGATATTGCGTCATAGATCGTACTAGTACGAGGCTCTACTCTGCCTGTACTCTGGCTGTGCTCTGCATCGTCCTTGCATACGGGCCCATAAGTACTCAGATCTTGAATTGAGTGATCCAGAACAGTTCAGTAGTTTTTCAAACAAACCTTCCAATATGGAAGATAATCTAGCAGAAAATAATAATATTGAAAGTGATTCTGAAAGCGAATTTGCAGAACTTTATATGTAAAATATTAAAAGTGAAGATATAGGCCTATTTTCTGGTAACAGAATAATACATTTACATTATTTTTTTAAAACAAGTTGAAATTATCAATCACTCAAATGTATGTACTGTATGTATTCTGATATTTGCATTTTAATTTTACATAAAAACCAATTATTAATTTTAAAGCTAGCCATAAGGAATTAAGTAACATTTTAAAAAGAATTAAGCTTGTAATTCTAAAATATTTTTCTTTGGTAAATTTTAATTTTGACAGAAAGTACCTTATTCTCATTGGTGAATCTACAATAATAATTACTCTTACCAAATTTGAATTGAATAAAAATATATTTTTATTTCTTAAATGGGTGTATTCTTGATTTTTTATTGCTAGTTACTATGTTGAATATTTTAAAATTCTGGGACTTTGAAATTTTCGATAATTCTAATACCAAGGGTGAGTGTGAGCTATGAACAAGTTGAGATGTTTGCATTTTTTTCACCAACTTACTATATATTAAGAATCAAATAGCCAAAGCTATTATGTATGCATTTAGTGAGGGATCACTCCACAAAGATATCATATTCTGAAAATTGAAAAATGACACCTGAACACGAGAATCAAACCCAGGACCTTTGGCTTAGTACGCCACTGCTCTAACCACTTAGCTATCCAGGATCCGTCTAGTGCGCAGGGTCATTCTTCCCTCATATTTTAAGGCAGAGAGTCTATGATGGACTTAGGGAAATCGTCGGCTACAAATGTGTGATTTCTAATATCACGAGCTACCAGATAACCCAGCCATCTGCGACTCGGTAGTTGGCTTATGCGCCACATGTACAATTATTATTATAATTGTTTGGGATGCATAGTGAAGAATGATCCTGGGCACTAGAAATCCTGGATAGCTCAGTAGTTAGAGCAGTGGCGTACTAAACCAAAGGTCCCGAGTTTGATTCCTGTGTTCAAGTGTCATTTTTCAATTTTAAGAATTATTATATATTTTATTAAGTAAATCATTAACTTTATATCTATGGCAGATCATTTCGACATGTGACAGGCTCAGGAGTGACACGTCAAACGAAGGCAGTAGATAAGCTACATTTATAATATTACAATAATATTCTGTTTTAGAACAGTTTATTGATAAAATTGTTTTATTTTAACATAACATAAATAAACACTCCTCCTAAAAGTAACAATGTAATGATATAGTGTAATTTTCTATACCAGTACTTCACATCTTGTCACACGTGCGGGATATCCACCTAACTTAGCACCGCATCTTACTACCCGTTCGGGTTACACGTTTATATACTAATTACTCTACATGTTCTTAAATCTAGTACATACACAACAACCCCCAGGCCCTAGCCGTTGGTTCATCACTATGAAAGGGTAAACCCACACTTCACAAATTATACATTTTTTGACCATGCCGGGAATTGAATCCAGGACCCTTAGCTCAGCAGGCAGACATGCTTCTGACTGAGCTTAGGTGTCGGACTACACCTGACCTGGTGGCCTAATCAAGAAGGGCAAGTGAAGGTATATTTTTAGAAAATCCATCAGCATTTGTGTAGATATAGAGTGGGAGACCTTTTAGAACGGAACACCTAATTACATCCTGCTGGGATACTAACCTTTATATCCCTGTCAATGACAAACCAAATAAGATGAGAATTACAACTCTACCATCATTACGGGTGCAGGTGAACTGATCAATCACAAACTGGCCTACATGGGAGGACAAAGTGAAAGACAAGTGATCGGCAGCAGGAGCAATGTGGATCAAGTGGCCGACGAGTAGGACATAACTTGTATCAACTGGTTGAACAAATGCACATGCGGACAAAATGAGTGACAGCCAAGTGATTGACCCAAAAAGACCAACTTAGAAAATTGATGCCTTACTAATGATGATTTTAGTCCACAAAATTAGCATATAGCCCAAACGAGTAATAAGACACAGTGCTAAAAAAATCCACAAAATTTGTATTTTTTTCCTTAGCTTTTCACTCCCCGTTTGAGCAGGATAAGGAATGAGAAAGGTAGAATTTAAGGAAATATGCATTCATTTGCATGGAGGGATAGTGAATAAACTTTTAGAGGGAAAATACCTCTGTACTTATGACGGGGATTCTATTCCCAATCTCCTCAACACCGGCAATCCAGTACAATGGGATAGTGACACATTGGACCATAAATGTGTTTATTTATTATAGTTATAAATTATATTAAAAAATAATATTTCAAAGACTATACTTGTTATTTTTCGTTTACGATTTTGTTGTCTAAAACGTTGTTTGCAAGGTATTAACTTTTCGGTCAATTTGTTAATGGAATCCATCTCGAATGTTGTATACCAGTAGGTCATCTCATGTCGAACAGTTGTTTATTTTATCATGTGGTCCTAAACATTTTGCTCAATTGACACACTCAAGCTTTGAAATATTTTTATTTATTTGGTCGACCAGTTGGCTGTCAATAACTTTGCTTTCTTATGCATGTGGCATTCCAACATTTTTACAGGTTGTCGGCCAGTTTGTAAGGTGCTCATTATGAGCTATGTTAATTAATATAATTATAAAGAAAAGTAATTTTTTTTTTACTATAAATAAATAACTCTACAGTACTAACATGATCTCTAATGCGTCACTCTCGTCATAGACTAGACCATTGTTAAGACAAAGAGATCAGGGTTCGATCTCGGTCGGGTGTAGAGAGGGTAGTTTTATTATAAATTGTTTCTCACTCTCTAAGCAAATGTGAGTGCACTTCTTATATATTAGCTTTCCTAATTCCTAACTAATTAGCGTAATTAGTACATGTAAGTAAACCACGAACGGATACTAAGACTCGGTGCTAAAATAATAATAAAAGAGCCCTTAAACTTTCACCACTCGAATTATTTCATTAAATTGCTTAGTAATACAGATAAATAATTTCATCTTCTAAAACACATTTTATAAATATAGGCCTAATAATATTCAGTACAATAAATACTTTGTGACACGTGTAATAAGTTCATTATTTCAAATTATTAATATTCTATAAATCTTAGTAGCCAGGATTCAACCTCAGGCCACAACTCCCAAATAAGCCATGCAGTGCCAATTCATTTTCTAACAGTGAAGTTCCTTAGCAGAAAAAAAAAAGAGGTAGTGCTTACTTTCCCACTCCGCCTGCCCATTTCCCCCTTCACAATACAACATACACCCTTCAACCATGTTAAGAATTCCCTGTCAAAATGTTATAGCCTATTAGCTTATTAGTTATAGCTTGCTGGCCAAATAAGCTTAAGACGTGTTCAAATCAGGCAGCTTAATTTGTCAGTTCACTCTATCTTCTATAAAAAAGCCTACTATTTAAAGTTGCAGTTAAATGTCCCTAATATTCCAGTTTTATAATAGTGTATTTTCCAAAATGATCAGCATTTACCATTGTTTTTCCAGAAACAAAACATTACTTGTGTTTTCTGAACACACAACATTATCTTAATTAATGACATTTTTATTTCCCTTGTGTATTGTAAACACTGTAGAGGAATAATATTAATAATTTTATTATTTGAAGCAAATAAACCCAAATTTTATGGTGCCCTTATGCCTCGTTGCCTATTATTATGGTACTCTAATGTGAATAGACATTACATATGCCCCACAATGAGCTCTAATTATCGTAGTCCTTCCTGATTTTAGCATCAATTATTTAAATTATGACTAATTAACCATTGTGGTGTCCATTACGCCATGCTTCTCCTACACATGCTCTATAGACAGTTGAATACTAATTACTATTTAATTAAAACACCTTTTAATTTATATTTACATCTAATTATGAAAATATTCAATTATGTTTTAAACAAAATATTATGCCATTTTATATCAGGATTAATTGGATGCTTTCCGATTTTGTCAAACTATGTCCATGCTAGTTAAGTTTCCAGTATAGAGTGATGTTGTTCTTGTTTGTCAGGACTTCCCTTCTTTTACTGGGACTTCCCCGTCCGAACAGAGGAGGATGAAATCATTATGGAAAGTTTTTAGAAATTGACAACAGCAAAAGTTAGTACCATGAAATAAACACAGCGCTAGTGTAATGTGGTTGCCAAATAAAATGATACCAAGAGTATTTAAATTAACTAAAAAAAATAAGGTTGAATAAACAGATATAAAACTATACCAAAATAAAAAATTTAATTTGGAAAAAATATGAAATATATAAATGAGAATCATTACAACTTACTTAATTTGCGTGACAGAGAAGCTCACCCTGCGGGTGCGGGTCACATTAGTTGTTGTGCCTTCGTCATCTGTAGACGGGTTGAGGTCTAGCTCACGAAAAGGTGCGCGGAACTTTGGTTGCTTCAATATCTGGTCAGAGTAGGAAAAATATAAACTAAATTATAGAGAGTCGTTACAGGGTTGCCCCTATTTTCTTGACACTTAAAAGAGTATAGTACAAAAGAATGAAACTTAATTTTCCATAAAATTTACCATTGTGATGTCATGTTATTGGTATTTAAAACAGGATGATAGAAAAGTACATCAGTCACTACACGACCCAATAGTTCAAGGGAAAAGAGGGATAGCCATGCATTTGAAAGGAACCATTAAATTCTTTGGTATCTTTTTTTATTTTACATACAAAGGCCTAGTATTTGAAACTTGCAGTTAAATGTCACAAATTAAATATAATATTTTTTCTTTTTTGTGTATTTACTTCTCCCTTTCTTGAACAGTGAAATAACTATCCCATTAGTCCAGTCATCCGGCACCTGATTGTGTTGTAAAATTGTTGTTAGTGTCCGGTAGAGCCATTGCATCCTGGTTATTCCAGCTGCTCTCACCATATCTGATGTGAGTTCATCCACTCCAGCTGACTTACCACTCTTCATTCCTCACAAAGCTTTTTTCACCTCTGCCCATGTAATCTGTGTCTCATTTTCGATTGGATCATGATTCTCTTCCTCCTCTTTGATTACTCCACTACCATTTAATAGTTCATCAAAATAGGTTTTCATCTCATTCCTAATCTCCTTCATATTGCTAACTACTTCTCCATCTTTCTTACGTAATGCTCTAATAACTTTTAGGCTTTTACATTCCAAACAGAATTTACATAATTCCTTTGCTGTCTTTCTGTAATTTCTGTGCAGACTTCTCCTAGCATCTGTCCTTTTCTTCTCGTACAACTCTTCCAGTTTTCTATCCCTGTATTCTTGCTCTACTTCTTCCATTTTTGTCTCATCCTTCGCTATCAGTCCCTCGTTATACTTTTGTTATCTATATCCTTGACTTTCTTTGCCTTATTCCTCTTTATTATGGCATCCCTCCCTCTGTCATTCCACCATGGTATATTCGCTTACTTCACTCTTCCACCTGTTTTATCATATATTTCTATTGCACTGTTGACTAGTTATTCCACTCTAAATTTCCATAATGTATTTAAGTGTTGACAAAATATTTTTAATTCCATCATGGAACTCATGTCTTACATACATAATCTTCAGTTTCCAGTCTTTTATCTTTGTACTTTTCCTTTCCTCTATCCTTACCATTTTAACACCATTTAAGTCCACCACTAACAGCATATGATCTTTGCCCAGGCTCTAGCTAGGGATTAACTTTAACATCCCAAACTCCCTCCCCAAATCCAACAACAGTTATATAGGCTATTAAAGATTTTATATCTGCCATCCCAAGTGTACCTTGTGACTTGATGGTTCTCCTGTTTTTTTGAACCAAGTGTTGTTTACACTTAGTTTGTACCTGGCCCAAAACTCGAGCAGCATATCTCCTTCCATATCCAAAAGGCCCAATCATTTTCTCGAACCCCATTCTTTCCACCCCAATCTGAGCATTTTAGTCACCTATTACCATGAGGTTTATCTTCATGTATGTTGTCCTCTAGTTAATGTAGGTAATTCTATTTCTCTTCATCACTACAACCTTGCTGAGGTGCATGAACTTGCTTGACTTCTTTATGGTACATATTTTTGATTTTATCATTTTCTCATTGACAAAGATGACATTTGTAATAAAATACAAATCTCTGTGGATAGCTAACCCAACTCCATTCTTTGACTTATTATTATCACATAGCTTATATTCATTTCTTAGCTGCTTGATATATCCTTTCCAATTGGTTTCACTTAGGCCTAGTATTTTTATTTTCCTGCAGTCCATAAAGTCTGTAAGTTTGTGTTATTTCCTTGTTGGGTTAATATGTTCAAGGTTGCAATTCACAAACTATCTTTTCTGTTCTCTATTTTTCCTTCTGATAAACCTTCCTGTACTTCTACTGTTATTCTTCTGCTGGCTTGCTAGGCCTAATGCCGAGGAAGATTCTCTTTTGGGGCTTACTCTCTTAGCCTTTGGCATAATGATGTCAAACCCTGTAATGCAGCAAGTCCCTTTCTAGAATCTGGAAGGCTGCCCTTAACATAGGGAACAAACGCCTGTGGAGCCCCTCTGGAGTAAATATGCTACCTGATGGAATTCAGTGGCATTATCTCCACTGTGGGACCATCAGTCCCCTAATGGAGCTCATCCGTAAGAAGCCATTGGCCCCCTTACGATGTCAGGTTATTTCCCACCATCCAACATGCAGTGTTGAGTCCCTGGATGCACATTCTACTCCAACGACGTAGCAGGAGAGCTTGGCTGGATATTGTTAATATTTAGGATTAGAAGATTAAACTCTCTTAACCATTTGAATTTGAAAAATAAATAAAATGCCTTATTCAAAATTTAAATAATATAAAAAATAAGGGACAACAAATATTTCTAATTAATATTATACTACACATTCTGGCAGTTAACATTGGAGTGATGTAACATTTATTCTCGTCAATGTTGTGATTAAAATACTATGCCTTTATGTGAGTAGAATTGTGGTACATTCTACTATATTAAAATACACTGCTTCAATTAGAATAATAATTATTAAACTTTGTATTCATAAATATTATTTACATATTGATGTGACATTCTCCTTGTGTTACAAAAGTTTAACACACTCACTAAAGCTTTGTCTAAATCGGGTATTACTTTGAAAAACTTCAAACGGCTATTACACTAACGTGTGACTGCCAATAATTTCCGATCAACGGGGGGGAAAGATATGTTTTCACACAGTCTCAAGCTTTCTTTCTTTCTTTGTGTTGTCTTATGATTCCTTAAGTGAGGTGTGGTCAGATATTTCCAATGTCATTAATAGGGGGTAGATTTTTAGGCACTAAAAACTCAAAAAAGAAAGGCAAATAACAAACCTAGGCACATAATTAAGCATTAAAAGTAAACATAAGCACATTAATATGACTTATAGTAAAATAAACACATAAATAGCCATTACAAGGTAAAAGTAGGTATATAAATAGGCATTAAAAGTAAAATTAGGCACATAAAGAAATAAAGTAAAAAAGACACAAAAATACTCAAACTAATTTTATTTACTTTTATATTCTAACATGTGTTTTCCATAAATGCACATCAATTACTATTACAGTTCATTACTAATTATAACTAAAAATTTTCATGTGTGAATTTATTTGTTTTCTGACAAAATAATTTCATATTGTAAGAAGCTTCTCTCAACTTCCCATGGAGTCATTGGACAAAACTTCTGACAAACTAGCTTAGGTGAATTAAGCTCAAATTCAGGGAGAGATGTAGTTTGGCCTTCAAGGATGTCTGAAATACTTGCCATCACTTTTTGGCCAATGGTTCACTGCAATATTTGGAGAAGTTAGTTGACAATGGCTGTCCCAACTGAGCCAGAGGCCTGCTTCAGGTTTCCCTCTACGCTCCACATGATACTCACAGATTTCACAAGAGGCAAATCCCTCACCTATAAATCTATGATTGCTCAAAGAGGGTTCCCAAAATCTACTCACTAAATAGTGCATTTTGAATCTACCAGAATAATGAAACCAAGTATTGTTTCTAGCTAATAGAAGAGAAACAGTTAACCTATGGAGTAGGAGGTGGTAACGGCTCCAACGGGTCAGAGAAAAGGAGATACCACTTGTTTGTAAGGCACCAGTGGACGAGGAAATGTAAGAACAGACTTTCTGGATATAGCGAGTATTGATATGCAAGATATTTCCAAAATAGTTTCCCAGAATTTACAAAAATAAGGTAGAGAATCTCATTTGTATAATAGGCACTAACATACAAAATAGGCATTTATAGGCACCATAAAATTGGCAAATTATCATCGCAACCACATAAAATAAACATATACCTCAAAAGTCTAAGTTTTAAGACATTGGAATAAAAAAGGCATTTAGGCAGAATCACTATCTGTCGGGATTCCTCTGGATGCTCAGATATGCATGTCATTATCAGGGCCCGAATTTTGATGACATGTCCTTTTTTTGGAAAGGGGGGAGGGAAGGAGGTACATATCAGAAAATACTAATGTGTACATAAATTGGGTTCATGATCCCCTAGTTGTGAAAAGGTTATTTCTTTATTTTTAGGCATTTATATTAAATAAGATTTTCTTATGCTATCAATATTTTATAAATATATTTTTTAATCACACAGTTGCCGAAATGAGACAATGATGTAGTTAATGAACTTTGTGTCCTCTTTGCTTGTATGGTTGTAAAATACACATTACTGGCGAGACACTACAATTAAGCCATAAAGGGTTGCGCTGAGAGGAGATAGACATTTTTCTGAAACAACTATTATTTTTTTGGTTTACATTAAAAAATGGCAGAACAAATATTGAATAGTGTTTAATAATGACAATCAAAAAGATATCACACATAAGACAAAATACACCATCGGCCATAATGAACTGAATCTGAGACCATTAACTGAAGAAAAGGGCCATATTGAACTGTATCAGAGCCCCTTAACTGAACAAAAGAAGTATGATGCATGTTTATAGGGATGAGTACCGGTATCGGTAGGTCACAAACAAGAGGCATGCATTTACTATCTCAACATTACCACATAAATAAATACCTCTGACAATAAACACACACAAGAATTAAACAACTAATTCTAGATCTTTCTCACAGCTTTCATGTCTAATCCTAAGTAAGGAATTAACTCTTAATGTTAATCACTTAATGCTATAGGAGATATTGAAATAATTTAGGCTGACTTACACTCGGCTACATTTTGGACGACGTATAGAAATAGATTGAGATGTGGGAAATATGAAAAAAAGCTGGCAGGTTTTAGACAATGGAGTTAGGTGGGACGTAGCCATTGGGCACGCTTTATTTGATGAATCACAGGATAGCCAACATAACATGATTTACAATTGATGTAGAAATATTATATATTAATTTACTAGATACTAGTTAATATGTCACATCTTAAGACATCTGATAACATATTTTTTGTAAGAATATATTTGATATTAATTACTCCTGAGTTTACATGCTCTCTTAGGAAATGGCATTTAATGGCAATATATTTGGATCTCTAATTAGTAAAAGAGTTTTTTTGACAAATCTAGAGCTCTTCTGTTGTCAGAAAACCCGTCTAAAGATTTTACAATTCTTTCTGGGTCAGGTTCAGAAAACCAATTTCGATACCTGAATAGTGAAGGACATGACCATATACTCTGCTTCACAAGTAGACAATGCGATGGTTTTCTCTTTTTTACTACACCATGAAATGAGGCCATTTTGTAATATGAAATAAGATTCTGCTACTGAATACCTTTTATGAATTTTTTCACCTCAGTCTGAGATAATAAAACCCATCTGGCTTTCATTTCCCTGTTTGCTAAATTCTAACTTAAAATCTACCGTTCCTTTAAGAATTCTGAAAATCCTTTTGACACTTAACCAATGAATTTCTTTGTAAGATAGATTATACCTGCTCAGTAAGTTAACAGCAAAGAAAATGTCTGATTAGGAAATTTGTGATAAATACAATAGACTACCTATAGCTTCTTGATATATGGAACACTTAGTCCTGTATCTCTGAGGCTTTATCATGAAAGTCCAGCCCAGGGTCTAGTGGAGTTGACAGTGCTTTTGCTTTTATCATCATCATCATCATCATTATCATCATCATCATCATAATTATTATTATTATTATCAGCAGCAGCAACACCGTGTCTTACTACCGATTCATATTATACACACTTATGTTAATGTGTAATGGTAGGGTGATTGTGAGATGAAATTGGAGGACCTACAGTTTAGTGTGGGATACGAACCACGGTGGAGGCCTGGCATTCCACACATATTCAATCATGTTAAACCATGCTAGAATTTTCTTAGTGTAGTCTTCTTGTGAGATCCAAATTTTACTTACTTTTCTGTCTCTGGTAATTTCCATTCCAAGATAATTCTGAATTGCTCCTAGGTCTCTCAACTCAAAATGGTTTTTAGTGACTGCTTTACCTTTTCTTTCAATTTTTTGTTATTTGAAAACAGTAAATCATCGACATACAGTGCGAAAATTAAAATATCTTCATTATTTTGTTGGTAAAAGACACATGGATAATCAATTGAAATGGTGAATCCTAGCTCTGTTAAGACCAGATGAATTTTATTATTCCAATTTCTCCCACTTTGTTCGAGTCCGTACATCAACTTTTTTAGTTTCCATACCTTGTCTTTGGTGATGTCCCTCAGGTGGTGTCATATAGATTTCTTCTTGTAGATTTACATATAGGTACACTGTTGTAACATCCAAATGATTTATGTATAGAGTTTCTCTTCTTGCCAGTGGTATTAAGTATCATATAGAGGTAGATTTGACAATAAGCAAAAATGTTTCACTGTAATCGAGGCCTTGTCTTTGACTACATGCTGGCTTTGTATGTTGGATGTTTCTTTTTGTCGCCAGGATTTACCTTAAGTACTCATTTGCTCTTAAGGAACTTAACACTTTCAGGGCTGGGACTGCCAACATGACTTAAAAATAGTTAGAAAAGTGACCATTTGGTACAAAAAAGTGATCTTATTTAATTTAAAAATGTGAAAAAGTGACCTAGTATACTTTAAAAAAGTGATAAAAATAACAAAATAGTTTAACTATACAGAATGTAATTTTTTAAACTATAAATTAAAATATCATCTACACAAAGCTCCCCTCATCTTTTTATTTCATGGTTTTCTTTATTTCCAAACAAAGCTTCAGTTGTTACAAATAATAATATAACATTTATTAACGACACCTAATATAACAGTTATATTTAGTTATATAAATGTAATATTAACAAAAAATGTGTCACGCTTGTGGTGCATTCTTAAAAATAATGTTATATGAGCAGCTTTTTTCTTTTCAAGTACATCTTGTATTTTAGATACATCTTTCTTTTATCATAAAGTATTTTCTCACTTTATCTAGTTCTCCTAACATGGTGTGAGCCACATCTGCTTCTTCAAAATATTTATTTTCCAGTTCAAATTTCAATCTTTTGCTCACTACATGTAATCTATTAGTAGTTTTACTCTGAGTTAACCACCTCTTTTTTTTTAGTGTAACATCTCTTCTCGTGTATTGATGGATTTAGATTCAAGTTTACATTTCCTTTCTTCATTTTGGTTTCTCAAGAGCTCATACTCCTGCTTAGCTGCTTCACTTTCTTGTATAATTATTCTAGTAACCTTTGCAAGGTCCATTCATTTTTTTGTAATTGATATGCAATTAAGTTTGTTGCAGTGAAATTTTAGAGTATATTTCACAAGCTGTATGGCCTTTAGCTTTCAATGTCCTTTCTAACATACAAGAACAAGCCTCTGTCAAAACTCTGCCAGAAATTGAGAATCCTCTTTCTACATACCAATTCAATGGAATTAAGATAAAGACGCTTTAACAACCTTTGTGATGTTAGGATACTTCTGCCTTCTAGTCATTGTATTAATAATGAAAATTTAGTGCTGGCCAGTAATCATCAATACCATTTCATTTAAGTGACAAATAGTGACACTTTTTCATCAAAGTGACAAAAAAACTTCAATAGGAAAAATGACAAATAGTGAGAAAAAGGATTCAGTTCCAGCCCTGCACTTTCTAGAAGATCAACAACTGCAAAGGAATGCTTTTTTTTTATTAATGATTTGTATTATTTTGACATGGCTTCCTTTCATTTTTCATGGTCGCTCCCTTCCAGAGCTTCATTTACTTTTACTGAATCGTCTAAGACATCTTGTTCTTCAGCATAGCAAGTGATGTGATCAGGCCATACCTTTGGTTTGGATTGTCTTGAAGAATGTCTGAGAGTCGATTTTTGCTGCTCTTACTCATTTACTTGATCCTCTTCTTCATTTTCTGTGTCAGAAAAACCTCGAAAGGATTTCCCATCACAAGTATTATTTTCATCTTGTAGATGATTGTCTGGTTTGTTCGGAGTGACTTCACCTTCCTGAAATTCTTTGTTGGGAAAAATATGTGAAAATGAGCTTGATTTCTCTTTTGGAATTTCTTCTGATTTGGCCTTAATCTCAAGAAACACCATGTCTCCACTAATTGTGATTTTCTTGCTTATAGTATGATCAATAAGCCTGTACCCCATAGTATTTTCATAATTCCCTACAAATGTTAATTTTTGTGATTTAGGATCCCATGTCTTCCATAGTGGCTTAGGCATGTGGACCATGGCTTCACATCTAAAAATTCTTGGATGTGACAAGTTAGGTTTTCTACCACTCCATACCTCATGAGGGGTTTTATCTCTCAGAATAATTGTGGGCGACAGATTTGTAAGGAAAGCTACCGTTGACACAGCTTCGGCCCAATAGGTCTTTGGGAGGCCAGCATCTAGGATCATTGTCCTAGCCTTTTCCATCAGTGTCTGTTTGTCCTCTCCGCTAGCCCGTTCTGTGCAGGACTGTAGCTAACACTAAGCTGAAGGACGATGCCCGAGAACTCGGTATTTATTTAATATTCTTGTAAACATATTTCCCTCCTTTATCCAAGTAAATCTCCTTGTTCTTCAAGCCTGTTTGTGTCTCAACCATGGTCTTGAATTCAGAAAATATTCTATAAACCTCAGACTTATCTTCTATGAAGTAAACCAATATTTTACAGGAGTAATCGTCAACAAACATAAGGAAATATTTACTTCCCCTGATAGATGTCTTCTCCATAGGACCACGCAAGTCTGACTGTACACTAGCTCTAGAACAGATTTACTGTACATTTTGCTTTTCTTGAATGGAAGTATTGCCTGCTCACCCATTGTAACTCATGCAGTGTAAAATTATGCCTGAGCCCATAGCCTTTGATGGTTACATTAAAAAAGGCAGAATAAGTATTGAATAGTTTTTACAGGGCTGTGGAGTAGGTAGGCTAAACCTTCGATTTCGAACCCTATATTTTTCTACTGTCAGACTCTGGCGGCAATGGTAAATGTATATATTAATTAGAAGGTAATGAAGAATTTACTGTGGTAAAATAATTTAAAGTTACTATAGTAAATGTAAAGTTGCATATTTGACGGATTGACCTTTAAATTTCTTTTCTCACATATTAAAATAAATCAACCATATCATAAGAAAAATAACATATTTTATTCCAAATTCCCCTCAAAATTGCTTACGACGTCGACTGTACAACCATTGTTTTTAGTAATGATAATCAAAAAGAGAATACACATAAGACAAAAGATGCTCTCAGCCATAATAAACTGAATTAAGGAAGCCTGATACACATGTATAGTGATAAGTAGGTCACAAATAAAAGAGGCATGAATTTACTCTTAACCATTTTTAAATCAATGGTATATTTAGAATAATGCAAGAGTTTAATTGTTAAAAACTTCACAGAGCATGTATATTTTTTAGTTTACAAATGAAAAGTTTGTATATGATTCAGTAACATGCATTCATTACAAGTTTTTGTCTACATTTTTAGGTAATTAAATTCCTTAAGTTTGAAGACTTTTTTAGAATCTTAAGGTCATTTTATAGGTAAGCCTTTTTTAAAAAATAACTTTTAGATCATCAGAGTTAGGGACCTATAGGCTATATAACACAAAGTTGCGACTCCCCCTCAACCACCTGAGGAAACCTCAGCGAATGGGCTGAGGATGAATAAATTCTTTGTTGGGCAAGTATTTTACTTTATTGCTTGTCAGTCACATTTTATTTTCTTGCAGGACCTAACACAACAAAATTCATTAGGTAGCGTGTGAACCATGGAGCCAGGCCCGGTACCAATAGTCCACTCTCATAGTGGGTTTGTAGTAGAGGGGATAGTTAGGGATTATTAAAAGCTTACCGAGGATAGTTTGTTTTGCTGCTTGCCAGAATCTCTGCAGGGAGATCCTCGCCCCCTGAAAAAACGAGAGTAGTTAATTATCAGTGCAACGACTAGCATATATTAGTTAAAGTTTATTGTTTTTGAGCACTGCATATGATTGTTGCTACCTAGTTACCTATTTATATTTACGCTTAAGGGGTAAGTTTGGTAAAATTTCTCATAGAAAAGGATAAGCCTATTTAAATAAGTATATAATTTATTTTTATCAATTCCCACCCTCATGCCCAAGTTTGTCGATTAATAATGTATTCTCACTGTCAGTATAGTTATAGAATGCCCTAATTTCAATTGTATTTTTGTTTATCAAGTTAGGCCTACGGTTATATTCTTCATAACCTTCAGGTCAACCCTAGGTGGTCTTGGGGTAAAGTGTTCATCTCAAGAGCCAATGTTCGTCAGTTCAAACCCTAAATCTTTAGAGAAAAAATACCAAAAGGTATTTTATTAACTCAGTGCTGGAATCTCTAGTATCTCAAAGTTTACAAGTACTATAAGCCTTTAACGCTTTAGAAAATATGGATGGTAAAAATAAAGTGTAAACAGGTTAGGGCCTAAGTTAGAGGAATAGGACTTACTTTAGAGTTAACCCTAGCTGTGGGCTTATGTAGTGTGTGTGAAGTAAACAGTCCTTTTGAGTTTTAGAAATGAAGGTGGATATAACTAAATGAACAATCAAGTCAGAGAGAGAACGTATGGGCACGCACGCTTGAATCAAACATGTTTCTGACAACCTATACGGCTTAGAGTACATAATACTTTTAGGACAGCAAATTACAGCTAAAGCTGCCTAGTGACTACTTTTGAAATTGTGTTTACATTACAGATAATTTTATAGATCCAACACAAGAATATAGGTCACATATTCGAGTAAGTTTACATACTATCAATTTTGTTTTAAAGTAAGTCATGGTGTCTACTGAACTTGGCCAATGAAATCCCTGACCTTTTCCCTGATCATTTCCTAAAATTCCTGACTAAAATATATGTCCCATCCTTCTAACTGCACCCCCCCACCCCTCGTTTTTCTATTAATTTTTTAATGAATAATTATAAGTTTTAAAATTTAAATAAATATATTTTTTAAATTTGTATTAACATTGTTCACTAGAAATTAAAGATATATTCACAACTACAAACAAAATAATGACAGTTTGAATCACATTATAATTTAATGATTATTGTAGATCATATTTTGAGTAAGTTAAGACAACATTTTCCCGGATTTTTATTGTAATTTACCAAATTCACAACTTATTCCCGTTTTTCCCCGATCACTTCAAATCCCCGGCTAATTCCCATTTTCCCTGATTTTCCTGGATGGTAGACACCCTGGTAGGTGACCATATTTTCAGATAAATTAATATAGCCATAGGATTTTAAACATAATTTAACTTATCTCTCTAGTTCGAAGACATTCTGCTTAATTCAATCACTACACAACACAATAATCAAGTTTGACCAATAATGTAATCATACCAAATTACTTGTAAAGCATATCTACATATTATATGAAACTATTATTAAATATATATTATGAAATAATAAATATTGTTTACTCATTAATTTACTTAAGGCCTATATCAATCAAACCCGTCTCGGTGATGTAGTTAGCAAACATGCTCGTTTCGTATTGAGCTAGGTTGCCGAGGATGAGGAGATCGAGGTATTAATCTCGCTCAGGTAAACTGGGGGTGGTTTTTCGTATATGGTTTTCGCCTCTCCTTCCATGCAAGTGCAGGTTCACTTCTTTAATATTCCACCTTCCAAATTTCTAACCCATTAGTATAATTAGTATTTAAGCGTATAACCCGAACCGGTAGTAAGACTAGGTGCTAAAAAATAGATATCAAACAAGTCTTATATTTATTCATAAATAGTTTTACTTGTAAACTTTAAAAGAATAAAAATACTAATCTTTAGAACAGGGATTTTTACTCTTCTAAATTAAATTAAGCCAATTAATGTATCTATATTAACAAAGATTACAAAAATTTTGTTTTATTTTAGATTGTGTGCGTATAACCCGAACGGGTAGTAAGACGCGGTGCTAATAATAATTTAGATTGTGTATTTTTTATTCTATTTTCACACAATATTAACCCCCATTTAATAAACGTTATTTAACTCCATTTAGCGAACTAGGGCACATATGTGCCCTAAGTCAAGAGCGCTTATTGGGGTGCATGAACAAACTTGTAAGAGAATTTGGACACCATCAAATATATGACTTACAGCCTAAAACATCGACGCCAATGCAACTTTCTAGTGCACTTGAATCTAAGTTTTATCATTTAATTCTATAATAGTTGTCAAAATATTTCAATCATCGTCTCATTATAGTTGTCAAAACAATAACATCATCGGTTAATTAACGAAATAAGGTTTTACATATTATAACTTACAATTCCAAGTTTCTACCTTCCATGATGAACACACTATTTCATTTAAGGTATCTAATTTCAATAAATAGGTTTATACATTTTCAACAACATTCTTAATTTAAATATAGAATGTATAATTCAAATACATTAAAGTCCATTTCGGTTTATGGCGCGATAACGAACAGTTCATATTGAATACTAAAAATAAAAATATGTGAAAAATATATTTCTTTAAAATAGAGAAGTTTTATTTTAAAAGTGATAAAAAATTTGAGATTTATTTATTTAATTTAAGAAAAAGTAAAAAACTCATTAAACTAAAGAAATACATATAATAAATAATGGATTTTACTGTTCATGACTATAAAATTAGTACAAATTGTAGTTTGTAGTACAGATCATCATCATCATCATCATCATCATCATCATCGTCATCGTCGTCGTCGTCGTCGTCGTCGTCGTCGTCGTCATAATAAACTGTTTCCGTCTTGTGGACGGATAAGTTTAGTAAAATGATTCCATCTGGCTCTCTTTTTCAAGCCACTCTATCTCCTTTAATTTATTCTATCTTCCTCTTCTTAATTGAACACTTTCTGTTATCTGCTACTCCCATCACTTACTTGGCCTCCCTTGCGGTCTTTTTTTTTACATACTTCATTTCAAACAGTTTCCTCAGCATCCTCTCTTTCACTTTATCATTACCATCCCATACCTTGTCAGTCTTAATTTCTCTACTGTCTCATGTATTCCCTGTACTCCCACTCTTTCCCAGATAACTTCATTCCTAATCATGTTTCTCCTCGTGACAGCTAACATGCATCTCACAAACTTAATTCTCGTTGTATCCACTTTCCTAGTCTCTCCTACATTCAATGTAGATGTTTCTACTGCATACGTGACAACGGATTCAAAACAGGCCTTTTACAACACTTCCTTACACTTTAAGAGCACTATTATTATCTTTGGCAGGTCTCTTACGCACATATAGAACAACTCTCCCTGCTGTCCTCTTCTCATTAAATCCTGTCTACTTCCACCTTTCTCCTGAATCATGCTTCCAAGATATTTTACGTTATTTAATTCTTTCTGCTCTACTTCATCTAAACTTATAGCTTAATTAGACCTTACCATCTCCCTTGTTGTTATCATCACTTCACATTTTGAAAAACATCACGGCTTTCAATTTTTCCTACCAAAGTTTTACTGTCAATTTTTTCATTAGCATTTCCATTACCATTACAAATAGTAGGGTTGAAAGGAATTTCCCTGCTTCACTATATTTATTATTTAGAACCGCTTTGTCCTTCCTCTCTCTATCTTACCATAATTCCTTTTATCCTCATACTGGTACATGCTTATCACTCTTGTTATGACTTTTCTTTACACTTGACCTCCTCCATCACTTTCCAAACACTATTTCTATCCACGCTATCATATGCCTTCTAAACATCCATAAATACCATTATCAAGTTTCGCCCATATTCATAACCTCTTTCCATCAGCTGTCGTATGGAATGATTAAATCTATTGTAGACCTCAGTTGCTTAAATGTGTGCAAGTCTTCTCTCAACCTTCATTTAATTTTATTTCTTATTCTTTTTCCTAGTATTTTCTTCAAGGCCGTAGCCAGGGGGGGGTTTTGGGGGTTCAAACCCCCCGCGAAATTTTATGAACAAAATATATATAGCTTTATTTATGGTTGAAACTATATAAAAATTAAAATACAAATACAAATTAGGCGGCTGTGTTATTATAAAAAGCACTTCAAAGAGCTTCTAGAGGTGTTAAATATTTAAATATTTTCCTAGCGTTCGGCATTTTGGGGGTTATTTTACCATAAAAAACCTCACAGAGCTTCAAAAAGTGTTTAATATTTAGAAAATGTCCTACCCTTCGGCAGATAGGGGGTTATTTTATCATAAAAAACACTTCAGAGAGCTTCTAGAACCGTTTGTCATTTATAATGTTTTTTATCTTCCATAAATTGGGGGATGTGCTCACCAAACCCCCCCTGAAATTATTGGCTGGCTACGGCCTTGATTTTCTTATGTGTTTTTTTGTAAAGTGGCACATTAGTATTATCCCCCTATAATCTATATACCTATTCATATGTCCTTTCTTGAAATAAGGTATTATAACGCTCTATTTCCTGTCTTGTGGTAGACTGTTTTCCTTCCAAAATACTCTCAGTATCCTTTATAATCATTGTATTCCTTCTTCGCCTGCTGCTCATATAATTTACACAGTAATTTCATCAACACACAGTGATTTCCCTTATTTAATCTTTTTAATGCATCCTCCACATCTTTCCATGTTGGTCTTATTTCCTTTTCTCCTTCTATTTCGTCCTATGCCTCTGTTTTACTCTCATTCCCTTCCTCTTCTAGGGTGAACATTTTCTCAAAATATCTCATCTATAGTTCCATTCCTTCCTCTCCTTTGTTCAATATTCCTCCTCCTTTATCTATCTTTCTAACATATTGTCTTTTCTCTCCCCTCCTGTTTCTTACTTTGCTCTATAACACTTTCCTGAGTCCTTCCACGTCTCATTCTAGCATTTCCGTTCATCTTTACATCCAATTCTTCCTGGCTTCACGCAAAATTCACTTCGCTCTTTTCTTCTTCTCCCTAGATACCTCCTCTGTTTCTCATTCATATTCTTAAAACTCCTTCTGAATGATCTATTATTCTCCCCTACTGCTTCCTTCACCCTGTAGTACCACCAAGATGTCTCCTTACACTTCTTATTATTATTTGTCCTCTCACAAACCTCCTCTGCCGCTCCAACCAGGTGGTTCTTAAACCTTTCCCATTCAACCTCTACACTTTTTATCTCGTGATTGGGTATTTAGTTTTTTTCCTTTCTTAGGTATAGCTCTCTTTACTCTTCATTTTTCAGCCACCACACCTTTATTCTTCTTTCTTATCTAACTACGTTTATCCTTGTAGTATGGATATTAGCTTCAATCAGTATTCACCGAACTATACTGGTTGGACATAAACACACCTTTGCAAAGGACCAAAATCATGATGCTCAAGTTTGTCGTTTGCTTGATTGTGAGGGGACAGATTTAAAAGTTTCTTTCAATGTTATTGTGCGAAATCATGGTTCAGGTAAATACAACCTGATAATAGTGGAGCATTGTACCACACTTGGGCGAAAGAGCATTTTCATTAAGAAATATACAATTCAATATAGTACAAACAAAATATTTATTACTTTAAAGCATGTAGCTATCAACCATGTTGTTTTCATTCTGCCAAGACTGGAATATATTTAAATTTTGCTATTAGCTTTATATTGGTTTCTGAAATTATACTATATTTCAAGTTCGATAACTATAATGAGCAATGTGAATAAAAACTAGATGTAGCTAGGTCTTGGACTTTTTTTTTAGATATATCTAGGTTTTATGTGAATAAAATTTGTAGAATCTTGTATACCTAGTAGTATCTTGACTTTTCCGTAAGTGCTAGGTTTATTGGGTGAATAAAGAGTAGAATCTATCTTTTTAGCTGAGCTACATCTATTGTTTTTAAGGCGTGGAGGGGCCATGCTAGCTTTTCGGCAGTGTTCATCAGTTTAATCATGGCGATGTTCCTGCTGGTCAGACTTGGGAAAAGTTATCGTGTTTGGAGGGATGCTAATAGATGTAAATAGCTGTTACGATTTAAAAGTGAAAATATTGACATTTCAACTGCGGAGTTTTTGCCAGTAACTGACAAAACACATGGAGGATACTTGATTTCTCGAAAACGGATGGCGATAACTCTCAAACCTTAGTTATTTACCAAGGCCTTCACCGCATCAACACCAGCGTTGTTTTAATCGTATCTTTTGTCCACACACACACACACACACACACACACACACACACAGAGATAACCATTCCTAAAGGTATCATTAACAAAGAACCGCTGGGTAGCTAAAAATTTCCTAGTGTAAGGATTTACTAGGAGCTATATAATGGCGTTGACAGAGAGCTTTAAAAAATGTGGCATTGAAAAAGAACCACTACCTAAAAATGTCCAAGTCTAAATATGTCCTGCTACACTGGTTGTACTGAAAGTGTTTTTTTAACAATATATTTTCAACTTTCCCTTCATGCGGACGCTGTTTCATAGTTCAAAACAAATTGTATCTAACACTTGAGTTGCATCTACCACTGTAGAAACTACTGTTATTTCTTGTTTGGGCATAATACATCTACCTAGACATCGCTTCTAATTATTCACTTTGACATTAGTTGGGGCTAAGTCTAATCCCTAGATTCTACCAAGTAGACTCTATCTTTATTCCACTTCACCCAATGAAATATGGTATCTTAACTTAATTATATTTGTTATTAATTACAAACTATATGTAATCGTTTTCCTTTCAGACGATCATTTAGATTATATGCTTGTAAGAAGTATTTTTATATTACAGTGTATTATTTAATGTTGGTGCTTAGCTTCTATAATGTTCAGAAATCATATTATATTGAAAGTTCGATAGCTATAATAAAATAAAATAAGGTATCTTAAACCTTGATAACATTTGTTTGAATATTAAACTTTGTGTAATTGTCTAACTTCAAACGTATATTTAGGTTGTATGCTTGTGGGAAGTGTTTTTATACTTAAATGTATTCAACGCTGGCTCTTAGCTTGTATATTAATTTCAGAAACCATCTTATACTGAAATTTTGATAATTATAATGAAACAAGGTAGCTTCAAACTTTTGCACATTTGTTTGAACGAGATATTCTGTGTAGGAGTCGTCAGGGACGTGTGGTAGATTTTCTCAGTATGATGCAAGTCTTCGAAATGCCACACCTTGAATGTTTTTTTTCTTAAAAATAACCTTTGATTGTGATTTATTTTAAATTACACAAAATTAATGTATACTATTTTTATTTTGAAAATATATACTACTTTAAAATAATGATATCAACCACAACAATCTATTACAGTTATACACTTCTAGCTTTAACTTTAGCAAATTCATTAATTAGTGATATGTAGTATAGAGTGGCAGCCAGTGTAAATTCAATAGAAATTAATGACACATTTCTAAGTTTTGTTTGGCTTAATGAACTCCTTAAGTAGTGTTTTATTAATTTTAATGTGGAAAAACTTTTTTCCTCACTAGCAACAGAGACAGGGAGGGTTAATAAAATTCTCAGAGCTACAAAAGTATTCGGATATAAAGTAATAAAGCTATTTTGGCACAAATAATTTAAAACATCCTAGGGTTTCATATAATTTGGTAGTATTCGGGCGGGATACATTGCGTAATTCTTCTTGAAGATCATTTGCATTTATATTTGATTTATTTTCGACCGAAAGTATTGACTGAAGACGGTACAATAATTTTCTATTGTTATGTCATCTATATCCATGAGTCTTTTATAAAATGTCATTTAAAAAAACTGAAAATTTTTGCTACGGGTTTCCAGAAGCGTGAATCGTTCATTCAGAGAATTGAGGGTAATGTCCATAATATAATTGAAAAAGTTTATTTTTCAATTTATCCACCTCTGTTAACCCTAGCAATCCTAAGGAGGTAGGGGGGAGGGGGAAACCCAACACAAGAATTTTATTTATTAACATTTTATCAACTGTTGTAGTTTTTATTAAGTAGGGCTACTGGAAAAGCCATTAGGATGATTTTACACATAATTTCTGAACTTGATACATTTACATTTAGATTTAGATTTATTTGTATCAATCTATATAGTTTATTTAAAGCCGGTAATTTTTCATATCATTTGTGATATCACTCTATATTTATTTACTGGTCAATTATATTCAGCGTTGCCATGCATAAATTGTTCGTATAAAAAACACTAAGAAAACACTAATATGCACAGGCAATTGTGAACTTATTAATTTTTTTTATTATTCTTTACACAGTAATAAATAATCAAAAATATATAATATATACATAAATTATGATAGTTATGCATTTATCAATAAAAATGTACAATAAAGAAGTTGCCTCGAGGAACCTCCCCCTAAGTAAACCTGGGACAAAATATAGCATAGGACTGTAGGGTTAAGGGTTCATTGACAGATTATTCGTAATCAAATTGACGCTTTTTCCTTCTCGCTCTAACTTCAGTTTCGGCAGGAGAATCTGTACTGCATTCAAGATTCCCTGCAATCTAATTAGCAAAAATTTTCATCTGATCATATCCAGATTGTCTTTAACTTTTCACTCTTTGTATGGTTTCTAATAAAATCCTTACACCATCTGAAAAATTTATATTTACAGATTGCAATAGCTTCGAGACTGAATTCATTTCAAATAAAATATCATGCCAAAGAATTATACCGCATATAAACTTGTAAGTTGTAATATTTTTTGCTAACCCTCTTGGTTTAACTTTAGTTTCTGCATCTCTGTTGACGTATTCTATTGTTTGGAATAATGCATAATAGATTTCGCAAAGTTGAAATCGTTAAGGTTTTAATGCATCTTTTCTGCTTGAGCACTTAGTAGCACTCAATGGATTGAGAGTTAATGGTGAAACTTCCCAACGCTTTGTAAAACCATAAAAATGAAAAAGTGGTGTAAAGTTCTTGTACAATAAGAAAAAAAAAATTGTTTCTGTAGAAGACGCTACATCATTCACAGCTAGGTTTAAAGAATGACATGCACAGGGCACATAAAACGCCCTTGAATAGTTTTCAAGTATTCTATTTTGCACACCCTTTCTTACTCCTTTCATATTAGCTCCGTTGTCATAGTCTTGTCCTCTAAGCCACTTCAACTCAAAACCTAAATTTTCCAAAAATGTCAGAATAAGTTCTATCAAACCCTCCCCGGTTAAATCACTAGCTTAAAAAACAATAAAGAATACTTCAATATCTTATTTATTTTGAATGGCGTTAAAAGAGACAACTCTTATTGTTAATGAGAGCTGTTCAATATGACTTACCTCTGGGGTACAATCGGCGATTATCGAAAAATGTTTAGGGATTCTTGTTATTTCGACAATTTTGCTTAAAACTACATTTCCCATAAAAATGTATCAATTCATCTAGTATATTATTGCTTAGATAAGTCACAGACCATATATCAGACTCGTGTTGAACTCTTCTGATTTATTCTCACATAACCGGATCAAACTCAGAAAGCTATTCTACCAAATTTAGAAAGTTTCCGTCATTAGGCTGAAACAAATATTCAGTTGTTCTACCAAAAGCTAATCATTGTGAAGCCAATAGTCTAATTATTGACATAATTCTTATAAGATCTCCTCTCCAATGCTGAATTTCCATATTCATAATTCGTTGATATTCAGCGTCAATAGTTTTTTTAATTTTTTTTATTTAATCGAATATACCATTCTTCCCATGCTCTAAAAGCATGTTTGTGATTTACAGACTTTTCATGCATTGTAAGATTAAAAGATCTCTCATAAGATTTCCTCAGTCAGAATAGCTTTTTTTGGGCCAGTCACTTTTCGCAGACAAATTTTCAAATAATATACAACAAAAACAAAAAAAGCACCATTTGTAACAGAGTAAATCAACCAACTTCTCTCAATGACTTCACCATTGCTCAACATTTTCAAATAATGCAAGGGCGAAAATCTACACCCTCCTTCATTAATAGGAAACTAGAATTCTTTAATTTGATGTGAACCTCTCTAAACCAGTATTTGACGAGTTTCAGATGCCATGCAGAAAGCATTCCATAATGCAGTATCAGAAGGAATTTCGTATAATATCTGCTGGCTACCTCTACCTAGCTCTTTATAAACTTCTGATGGTGCTATTTTTTGGCTCTCTTTAATACCTTCTTCTGGAAGTGATTGGGGGGATACCGAGTTTTTTGCCAAATTCAAAGTAGTCGCTGTTGATGTGGATTGCTCATCTAAACAGGACTTTTTTTTACTATGAATTCCTTCATAACATAGCTTAGCTTTCTTCCTGGTTCCTCTTTCTTTAAGCGCATCTTTTTATATTGATTCCCAAACAGTTTTATCCTTTTCTGTTCCATACTATAATAAAAATTCACAGTCTTTCCCAAAGATGCAACTGAAGGGGGATAATTGAAAATGATTAAGTATGGTTATGCTTATCCTGCTATTAAAATAGGGTATATAAAATAGCGATAGAAATGAGTTGCAATGCTAGTAAGATTTGTAGGTAATAGAACATAATAAATAGATAACGAATATCTGTAAAATTGACAGCTACCAGTCGTTTTGACTTATGCCTTTATTTAACTTGTTATTGTACTGTATTCACTCAACGTAGATGAATTTGGTAAAAATATAGCAATAAATAACGAAGGCAAAAATAGGCAAATGCAAATATTTCCTAAGCAGCTCTCACTCTATCACACACAGAACCCAGACGTTGCCCAATGTTAACTAAATAACTCGCTATCTATCCCACACAGGCACATGTTCCACACATGAGATATACCCAGGTAATGCAAATGCCACTTTTTAATTCGAGTCCCTATTGTCATAACATAATCATTTTCAATGGCAATAAGTAAACACAAAAACTGAATTAGTATAAATTAAAACTATAATACCTATACAGATATATTATAGATCCGATTTATTGATTTTAACACATCACAGCACTTTCTAATTCTCGAGACAAACTAACATTAAAATCAATTATTGTCAATAATTGTAAGCTCAAAGCAGAACTTCCAACACGTATCAGGTGCAATTGTCTTTTTTGATAATTGCCACCTCAACTTTTAGGAGCGGCGACGCGGTATATTTCAAACAAAAATAATAGCTTCACGTTGTTAGACCAAAAGTATATCAATGAACGCTAGCCAACGATCCACCTGCACCAGAAACCAAAATCAAAGTAAGCCGAAAGCGCTTAGGCAGAGGCGTGCGATAAATCATAAATCGAATTTAGCAATGTCAGAATAACATAGACCAACATACAAAAGCTTTGCTTAAATAATTTTAATCATTGAATGGCTCTTTGATTTCACTGATTTCACTGCTTATGCCACCCCCTTACAGTGACGCCTGATGCAGCTGCCTCTTTGTATCATAGCATGGCCTGGCCCTGGAAATCGTGTTCAAACGATCATTTAGTTGATAGTATTGTACAAAGTATCGCTATGTACAATGTATTAAAAGTTGTCTATAAGCTGGTTAATGGTTTCAAAACATATACTATTTTGAATGTTCAATAGCTGTAATAAAATTAAATAAGATATTTTGAAATTTAATTACATTTTTTATTGAGAATTTTTGTGTAGAAGTAGTTCAAACTATCATTTAATTATTATGTTTGTAGGAAGTATGCCTACAGTCTACAGCAACTTATTTAAAGAATCAAGTCACGAGTTTCGAATTTTGTTAATCTCTTCAAACCTTTTATTAACACAGCAAGTTCATTTAACCAATGACACATTGATTTATATCATAAGTTAAAATTCAATCACATCAGCGAACTTAATCAAAATGCCTCATTGTCTTGTGTATGTGCAATAGAGGAAGAGAAACTTTAAAGCACTGATCAGGATAACACTTCTTTCCTACACGATGGTATTCAGACTAGGGATGGGTTGTGAAATCACAACCTGCTCCTTTGTCACTGCTCCTCTGACGTCACAGTCACAGTCTGCTCCTGACAGACGAAAGGAGCTGTTCCTTCTTGTCACAGGCCCGTTTGAAACTTTCCACCTATTACTCCACCATTATAAAAAAACTGTATTGTATTCCCATTTGTTTTCTCCGAGCTTCTACTGTCAAGGCTGCATCGTTACAAGTTATCCGGTAGATGGTAGCCCAAAGTAGTTACGTCATAGAAGACGTGTTTATAAACGCTTGGCAATTTGCATTGCTCCTCGTCTCTATGTCATAGGCGACGCAGGAACAGGTCCAGATTAACCTCTCTCCTCGCCTGTCACAGGCAGCGCTGGAACAGGTCCAAACCAACCTTGCTCCTCCCCTGTCACAGGCAGCGTTGTAACAGGTCCAAACCAACCTTGCTCCTCCCCTGTCACAGGCAGCGTTGTAACAGGTTCGGAGTTAACTTGCTCCTCGTCTCTCTGTCACAGACAGTGCTGGAACAGGTTCGGAGCAAACTTTCTGGTCTCTCTGTCACAGACCGCGCTGGAACAGGTCCGGAGCAACCTTGTTCCTTTATGCTCCAGGGGTATTTTGGAGCAGTCGTACAGTGGAATGGACGTGTATTATTTTCACAACGGAACCTTACTTATCTATTATAGGTCTAATTTAGAGTTGGTTTGGGGAATCACAAATGAGTTTTGAGGAGGAAATATGTCATAGTACAAAACGCTATCTCCACAATACAAGCAAAGTATGTGATGTATTTTCACAATAAATTGCATACATTAATGATGAACATTGAAGGAACCCGCTTAGTGATAAAATGGCTTAAGGCAAGGTTCAGCAACCTACGGACACTAACTGATTTTATGTAGCCCACAAAATATTTAGAAAACAAACAATTGTGTTCTATTAATAAACTTAATAACTAATTAATACATGAGAAATTTAAAGTTGGAATTTTTTGCTCTACATTTTTCACATCAACTCAACAATTCTATTTAACCCCATAAGACCCAGGATATCAAAAAAGTTGCCGACCCCTAGTCCCTGGCGTCACTCTCGCACTCTCACTATCTGGGCTGTCCATGACGGAGAGTTCTAGGTTTAATCTTGGTTGGTTGTAGGCCTAATGAGAGTGGTTTCTACTAAATGGTTTTTCATTTTATCTTCACACAAATGTGGCTACATTACCTATAAGTTCAACCTTCTCTATCCATAGCATATCAGCATAGTTAGAATTAGCGTCTAACGCGAGTGGGTGCTAAGACAGGTTGATTATAAAACATTGATGGAGTGGGATTGAAAATGCTTATTTAGTGATAGAATATAATATAAAGTTTGATGGCATCAAGGACGTAACTACAGGGGGAATCATATCCCTATCTGAGTCAATGTGTATGTATGTATGTGTGTGTGTGTGTATGTGTGTGTGTGTGTGTGTATGGGGGGCAGGGTGACACAAGCCATAAAACGTATAATTAATATAATGCGTGCAGTATGGTATCAAGAGCAATATACTCGTATTAAAGCTGATACCCGTTTCGGTATAGACATGTTACTTTTGCAATTGACTAGACTGCTGATGACAGGGAGGTCGGGGTTCAATCCTGGTCTGGTGAACTGAGGTTTTTTCCCCCCTAATTGTTTTCCACTCTCACGCCACACAAATGCGAGTACACTTCCTCTAAAATCAACCATCACTATTCCTAACACATTAGCGTAATTAGTACATATACGTATAAAGCGGACGGGCAGTAAGACGCGGTGTAAAAAAAAGCCCTAATATAATTCTGGTAGGAAGAATAGTTCTAGAAAGTTCAAACATAATTTTTTTGGGGTCAACATTGAAAGCATTATAATTAATTATTAATGTTATTTTATAAGTATTGATGGTATTTATCAAAAGTTAAAAATGCAAATCACATGACTTAAGTTATGAATATATGAAATAAGTTTTACTAGTGTTTGTGACTCAATTACTGGTCTTCCTACCAGAATCTCACTATAGATAATCTTGCTAAAGGTGATGTAGAAGACAGTACAATAGCATTATTGTTCTTAGCACATGGAACGAGATAAGCCCCTCCAAGTCCTGCAATGCCAACATTTTTGACAGTATTTAAAAAAGCTGACTTGTTAGATACTTCTACCAATCCCTCCTTTTTCCTGTCTGGACATATAACAGTTACAATTAGGATTGTATCTTACTAACCGTTCAGGTTATATGATCGTGTACTAATTACGCTAATGGTTTTAAAAATTCGGAAGTTTATATAAATAGGAAGCTAGAAAGTGTAACCACATTTGCGTGTAGAGAGAAAGTGGAAAACCATGTTGTTAAAACCACCCTAAGTGAACCCGACTGAGATTCGAACCTCGATCTCTACATCATCGGCAGTCTAGTCTAAAAGAGTAGCACGTTAGACCAAACGGCCACCGAAGCGGATTCCTATGCTATTAAACGAAAAGATCAAACCAGCTGACAATACAGCAAGCTTGTTCCGAGAGGAGCGTAGATCCGGCAAAGTGAAAGATCAAGAAAGAAGAAAAATAACAATACAAGTGTACATGTTGCGCATGCGCGAATGCTGAATAAGAAACCAATATAAATAAACACCTACACATGCCCATTCAAGCAGACAAGTTTTAACGTTGACAAATAAACTAGCTTAGAAATTAGCATAGTCCTGAACACATCACCGTTAAATATAGATTAAGTTAGTATAGGTAATAGTATAGACACCAACGTTAAAAAAATTTTAAGTGTAACAATTTATAGTTTTTCTAGATGGTGTAATGGAAACAAAATACTTATTCCGTATTCACGCATGCGCACAACTCAGTTCTTATCTCGTTTTGACATTTAAATTTCTACCCGTAGGCACTCGTCCAAAGAATTGTGCTGTTGCTGTGCCGGCACAAGCAAGGAACGTGATAACTGCTACTAGGCTAGGAGTAGGTTCGAATATAGTGACTGTGACAAAAAGGAGCAGGTAAAAGGAACAGGTCCAGTAGTGGAGCAGTAACAGATTGCTCCTGCTCCACTAAAGGAGCAGTTTTTCCCATCCCTAATTCAGACGACAGAAGGAAAAGTCAGCTATATAGAAACAATTGCTGGGAGCCGACATGATAACTTAACAGAGTCTAAGATATACGGGTCTGGCTACTCTTTAGTTCCAGTGATCAAACATTGAAGCCAAATAGCGTTAGTGTCGTTACGGAATAGCACGCAATTTAAGTTTAATAAGAGAAGTTTGAACCTCTAAACTTGCATTTTAATTTTTGAAAAACATAATGAAATGTAGTAGGGAACCTACTTCTAAATGTGATAATGGAATTCAATGTGGAAACGATTTTGAATTTTGGAGTTTAATATAATTTCTACTCAATCCAAGGTTTTTATATCTTTTATACTAGTTGATTTTTGTACTTTAGAATAAACTCCAAATTACATTTTACTGTTAGACAACAATTATTTTATTTCAAATGTGATAGCTAATAAATAAAAAGAATAGCCCCCAACAAATGATAGCTTATAAATTACAATTAACCATTTGCTCATAGATGTAAGATCATTTAAATTTGAAATACTGTGTTATAAATCACATGCTAATTATTTGTTTTGTAAAATTTGATAATATTAACATGGCTTTAAATTAGTATTTAATAGAGCTTTGATGTATGATAGCACTAAACCATCAATCAGTCTAACCATCTAGCTAATAACATCTTAGGGGATTTTATATTTAATCCTGATAAATAGCATTTAGGGTCATATTTCTGAATACGAAAATTAGAGTCTTTTCTTAATAAAATGATATGGAAGAATGCAAGAATGATATAAGCAAAGGTGAAGAGTGAATGAGAAATGTGATTTTTAAGCGGATTTAAAAAATATTAATTTACATTTGAAAATGTGAGTGGTGTTAATTAGCTATCCTAAAGGCTAAATACATAGGCAAATAAATACCACTCACCTTATTTACTCATTTCGTTCTTGCATACAGTCTATAAAGTTTCTATATAGTTTTATGATTTAAGAAATTAGATTTAAACATAGTATTTTTGTACTACCTCCTTACAATAGTCCTAGGCTTGTTTCCAGCCACTAAGTAGAAATTTTTCAATTTAAAGTCCGTTCACCGTAGGAATTGTTTTCTGAAAGGCCTTTTTCTCTACCAGAAGTCTATTATATAGTAGGATATTGGTAGGAAAAAAGACCTTTCAGAGAGTAATTCCTACCGTGAATGGAGTATACATATTTGACTTAAGCGCCAAGATCATTATTGATAGTAACTATCATTCCTAAATATTATTTAATTAAATTACTGTAGTAATATTACTTGCTGAAACATATAAATTGTTACGACCAAGCTATAGTGTTTTCATATTAAGAGGGTTTAACATGTCAGAATATGAACAGTTTCAGTTCTTTATGAATAATTGAATAGGTACTTTTGTGGCAAGTGCCACTAAAAAACTTAAACAAGTAGTGTTACTTTTTTAATGTGTTATTGTCAAATATGTTTGAATGTAAATAATATAATTTTGGTTTCTATTGATTCCCCATATTTCTATGAGGATATTGGTATTTAAAATATCAACTTTATAATATTTAACAACAAAAGAGGAAATATGTATGGGTAAGGTTTATGAGCATCACCCCCTTATTCATTAACCTTTCTAGCCTTTCATGTGCAAATAAATTTAAAATTTGAACAATAGTGTTCAAATAAACAACTTATCATTTAGGCCCTTCGTCTGTATTTTCATTCTAATGAGATGTCTGAATATTACAAAATCTAATTATATTTAATAGTATTAAATATTATTATAGTATAATTTGATTTGACGTTTACTTGCAAGTATAAATGGTAATAGCAATTTCTTAAAGATTTGATGTTTTAGGAAATAGAGTGTTTAGAATACCAGAGCTACATCCCAAATTATAAAATAAACCTGGTTATTTTTTGATAAACATAATGTTTATAGTTATGGAAATTGAAAAATCACTGTTATAAATAAACATACAAGTATTCAATGACATAGGTGTGGTGGTGACTGATATCTAGCAGACTTATTTTTATTGCATATATTGATAAACCCACGTGCAAATAATTAAGAGAAAAACTAATCTTGAATTATAAAAAGCAATTGCACACGTCCTTTTTGCTAATTCTTTCATCAATATCTGTTACAATCCACTCTTGTAGAATATCTTTTGCCAAAAATGTTTTTCACAATCTCCATCATTAGATTATTATATATCTTTTCTTTAATTTCCCTTAATCATAAATCTCTCTTGTATTTTTTTTTTCACAATCACGCCCCTCTAAATTTAAGGGCGCATAAGCATTGACACGTCAGTTTTAAAACAATTTAGAAACTTATTTTTATTTTTTACATGTAAACTCATTGTACAGAAATAAAATATTATATATCTGAACCTCTGTTTTTATTAAACTTCACAACTAAAATCATAGGGCTCATTTAAAGTTGAAGGCAAATAGCAAGTCCTTTATCAAATTTATCGTTAAAATAAAGTACCTAGTAACAGAGAAATTTCTCTTATTTTGTAAAGTCATTTTGGTCACCACAACAGTATTTCTTCTTTTTAATAATAATTAGTCACTAGCCAGGTTTAAAATAATTTTTATGAAAGGAACAAATGCATAAATTATAAATGTTAACTCTGTAGACTTATTTATTTAATAGTGAAAGGATGGTTGCTGATAATTTTTTATTAGTGAATATGGCTATATTGCGTTTTAAGCGTCAGAAGAATTTTGTACAATCAACACGATCCTCGCAGCTGATTGGAAAGTAAACTAAAATTATTGTGGACGTGAATTCAGTGTTAAACGAGAAGGGAGGAGACTAAAAGATTACTGTTGACGGAAGACTTCGGATTATTATTTGGCCATGGCCAAGCCGTCGCCGTCAAATCCACTAAGATATTATTTAAAACGACAGTATAATGATCGAATTGGTTTTAAAAAAGAATTATTAAGGGAAAGATTCTACTTAGCTCGTAATTTATACAGAAAAAACCTTTATGCTCACTATGGCTGTGTTAACGCCATAGAATTTTCCAATAAAGGGGAGCTTCTGGCATCCGGTGAGGAAATAGTGTAATTGTATTTTTAATATATAAGTAACTGATGTAATACTATCTGGTATTTATTTATAACATTCTTTTATTCTTATGTTAAACTATTACCCCATTTCAGCACTGAGCAAAGCAGGATATTCATATTGAAAGTTTCTATTTATCAAAGTTTTTCTCTAATATTTTTCATTTTACTTGTATTATTCTTGCATTGAAATTTAAATGCGTATATTAATGATCTCATTTCATTTATCTAACATGTCTCTTATTTCTATCATTTATATCTTTAGAAATTGAACTTTGTTAATGTAATTTAAAAGCTGTCAATAACAGCTGATTTGTAACATTGAAAAAGAGTTAGAAACATTACACGGGAACAGTGTGCGCCAAGGGCGAGATTCTTAAATTATTTTTATGTAATATGATGAATTTTATAATTATAATCATTTATTAAGACAAAAAAAATCCAATTATGCCTAACAAAATCAATATTTTAAAACTGATTCTATATTATTAAAATAACTCAATACACAAAAGAACGTAAAAACATAACCATTTAAAAGAATTTCACAATATGTCACCAAAAGTGTTTTATGTGAGATAGTGAACATTTTTATTATTATACACTATCACAAACAAACAAAACCGAACCTTTCATGTGTCAACATATTTTCCATTAAATTCCTTGATTCTTAAATATATTTAACTCCACACTATTTTGATGTATGGTCCTATGGATTCCTTTTCTATTAGGCTCGCTCGATCCTTCAATGCCTTCTCATAAAATATTTTAAAACAATATTTCATCAGAATTTGTTTTTATTGGGATAGTTTTGAATAAGTTATGGACATTAAAAACATTGTGCACCTCAGAAATATTATTTTACTCTCCAAAATATTTCCGACGCAATTGTAGAAAAATCTTTTCCTGATTTGATTTAAATGTGTGACAGTCTACTTCGGGTCATTTCATTAGAAAATGTACAAAGTGCTTTTAATCAAAATAATAAAATAATAACTTAATTATTCACATACAAAATATTAGCTTTGTATGTTAAAAAGGAAATTGTTCTACCTGTAAACGGTTAATGTGTATTAATAAATACGTTAAATCAGCATTGGGTTTTGTATAGCTAAGTCCTAATCTAGGATTTTGTAGACAACTCTAATTAGATAAGTGAGTTTTCTTAGTTAAAAAAATAATCATTTAGACTGATTCTACAATAATTTTTTTTTATTTATGATGATTTTCTTTTGTTGTGTGTATCATTGTCAAAAATATAAAAATTATCATTTTAAGACATAAGAAAGAATTAAATAATTTTGCCCTCGGAGCACCATTCTTATCAACACAAAATCCAGGAAAAGGGTTTTTTCTCAAGTTTTACTATGTCTTTAATCACTTACAAAATTTACAAACCGAATTAATTTAAAGGGTGTCCAGTGACCTGGAAAACGGAAAAGTCAGTAAATTTGCTTAGTCAGGGAAAAGTAAGGGAATTTAATCAAATTTCTGTAATTTTCACATATTCACAAAAATAATAGTCCTATGCTACTTTCATTTATAATAATCTATTATCAAAATAACATTTTTCTTCTAGTTAATACTCACTGTGAATTTCTTTTACTACACTTGTCCATGTTAAATATACTAACCTCAATTATATAAGTCAACATGAGATTTTCATCTCACCTTTCCACCCCTCTATTGTGTGTGTTTAGCCAAAGTTGAGTCATTAGTTCATTAGCCCATGCAAGGCAATCTTTTAATACCCCGATATAATCTAACTGAAATCTAATTTAGATCTCACAACCCAATGGCCCATTGCTTTAGGCTGAAACGTTTAACCCCTTAATAGTGTGTTACAATTTCAAAATGTGTATGTATCTAAAATATTATTACATTATTTGCGATCTTAATTTAATAATGTTTATAATATAGTGACTGGAAAAGTTGGAAATTGGCCCTGGAAAATGTGGAAAAGTCGAGGAATTTTAAAATAAAGTTTGGCTGAACACCCAAAATTAAGTTTTATAAAAAAAATTCCAGACAAAATGAATTAATATATTTTTAATAAAATGTTATTAAACCAACTGAATTAATGTATTTTTAGACAAAATGAATTAATATATTTTTAATAAAATGTTATTAAACCAACTGAATTAATGTATTTTTACATTTATAAAATATTATAGGTAATCGATTGGTTTGCTTCAGCTTTCCACTTTTGCCTATCCATGTAGGCCTACACCAGTCTTGGTCTCCTTCCTCAATTTATCCCTTTCACCTTTCCTTCTATAATAATCTTTATCAAACTAGGTTAAAAAAATGCAAAATGTTTGTAATAAAAACACTGTTTACATATTTTACAATTAACAAATAAATATCGACTGCTCTAGGGGAGGGGAGTAGTGGATGTAGAAACAAAGAGGGTAGAAGGCTGTTGGAGTTATGTACAAGAAATAAAATGAAAGTAGCAAACAGCTGGTATAAGAAGAAAAGAGAAAGTCATAAGATCACTAGATACATTTGGGATGAGGAGAAAAAGTCAGTGATAGACTACTTTATCATGATGAAGAAATTAAAACGCAGACCATAAACATCAAGGTATACCAAATGTGTCGTTTGAAAGTGGCCACAGGTTGTTGGTGGCAGACATAAAAGGGATGGGAATGTAGGAGAAAGGTGTGGAGGATAAGAAATGAAGAGGAAAAAGATATGTACATAAGAGAGGTAAAAATCTTAATACCCAAGCGTGAGATGCACAGTGTGGAGGTTGAATGGGAAAGGTTTAAGGACAGGCTGACTGTGAGCTGCAGAGGAGGTAAGGTATGTGGGATGTCAAGTAATAAAAAGAAGAGGAAGGAAACACCCTGATGGAATGCCAGGAAGAAGGCAGCAGTAGAGGAGAATAATAAATTATTCAGAGGGAGTTTTAAGAATATGAATGAGGAACCTGAGGAAGAATATAGGAATAAGAAGAAGAAGAAGAAGAAAGAGGGAAGCGAGTTTTACAGGAAGCCAGGAAGAATTGGGTACAAAAATGGACAGAAATGGGATGTGGAAGGAAGTAAGAAGGTGTTATTTAACCAAGTAATAAATAGAAGGAGGGAGAAAAGATAATAAGTTAAAATGATAGATATAGAGGTAAGGACATTGAAGACAGGAGAGGAAGAAAAAGAACTATGAATGAGATATTTTTAGAAAATGTTAAATCTGGAAGAGGAAAGGGATGAGAGTGAAACAGAGTAGCAGGGAGTAATAGTAGAAGTGGAGGAATGAGGTGGATGACACATTAAAGAGTATGAATCAAGGAAAAGCACCAGGTGTGAATGAACTGACCGAAAATAAGAGCAATAGATGAAGTATATACATACAAAGGTTGTACAGAGTGCTGAGAGGGGTTTGGAAGGAGTGCAAGGTACCGGAAGCATGGAAAAAGGAGTTATAGGCCAAATACCTATTTTCAAGAACAGAAAGGTGAAGAGGTGTAAAATTACATGCAGATAATGCTGATATTTCATTGTCCAAAAATTATGAGAAGCTACTGGTAAAGAGAATAAGAAAGAAAATAAATGGAATTTGGAGAGAAAACGGCATGAATTTAAGGAACACAAGTCTCCAAAGACTTACTCATTGCCATATGACAGATGATGGAAGAAAGGTATAAGTATGGGAAAAACTTGTTAATTGTATTTATGGATGTGTAGAAGGTATATGATAGCGTGGATAGAAATAAAGTTTGGAAAGCTATGGAGGAGACCTAAGTGGAAATGAAATGAGAGTGAAAAGCATGTGCCATTATGAGGATAACAAGAGTTGTGTTAAGATGTAGAGTGAAAAGACGGAGTGGCTCCAAGTAAAAAATTGAGTGAAGCAGGGGAGAGCTCTTGCACCATTACTATTTGTAATAGTAATGGAAATAATCATGAACATAGTGGCAGGAAAACTCGAGGAGGGCAGAATAAAACCTACAATGTTTTCTGATAACTTGATGGTATGGAGGGAGAAGGAAGAGGAAGTGTAGGAACAACTACAAGAATGTAATGAGGTAGTGAAAAGAGTATGGAATGAAATTTAGCAGGGCAAAGTGTGGAGTTATTGTAGTGACAAGGAAGAGGGTAAGTCCTAGAAAAGCTATAAGGGGGATGGAGTTGAGATAAGGAAAGTACAGAAAGTAAAATATCTCGGAAGCGTGATTGAGGAGAAGGGTGGAAGTAGAGAAGATTTAATGAGAAGTGTACTGGAGGAAAAGTTCTATAGTTGTGTAAGAGATCTGCTATGGAGTAGATAAGTGCCCTTGAAGTGTAAGGAAGTGTTGTGGAGGGCTTACTTTGTACCCATTGTCACATATGTAGTAGAAACATTGATATTTAATGTAAGAGAGACTAGGAAACTAGAGGCCATGGGAATGAAGTTTGTGACAAGCATGTTAACTGTTACGAGTATAAACATGAACAGAAATTGTTCAAGTGAGAGGAGACAAATTGAAGCTATTAAAGGAGGAAGAATGGTTGAAGGATAGAGGAAGATGGAAGCATTTTACCCGTCCACAGACTGGAAACCGTTGATGCTGCTGACATATAGGCCTATATTTTTTTTATGAAAAATGGTGTTGATTAAAAAGCTTTTGTTTTTGAGAAGAAAAGAAACCACACTAGCTATTTTCGATTTTGTGGATGTCTTTAACTATTTAAACTATTTTAAATGAAAAACTATAATATTCTTAATGCAATTTTATGCTACAAAAATTATTTTTTTGACATCAAATAGACATTTTAACTTGTAACCTGTTTTTAATAACAATTTTCATTCAAAACTTTTTATTATACTATGTTAATAGTCTTAATTAAAAAAATGCAATATTATTTAGAAAATTACTTAAATAAATGTTCTAATTGATTACTGTGTCATTAACATTGATACACTTTTAATGTAATAAAAGGTCCTTGAATAAAAATTATAAAAAAATAATGGTTAACATATCTTCCAAAATTGATAAAAAAATCTATCAACAAAACTTTTTTGTGTAGTATAAAATGGTATTACGAAAAATATAAATTTTAATTTAAAAAAACAAAGCTGACCTCAAAATAACCTTGAAGACACCTACTAAACAAAAAATAACTAGTCGTGTTCTTATCTGTCCTAAAAAAAATGCAATTATTTCTAAAATGCTTTGTTTTCAGGATTTTTTGGTGTCTCAACTTAAATGTCTCATTTGATATATGCATACCTATATACATTTACTTACCTCTGGTAGTACCAACCAACGTGTACTCCAGGATGAACAACACTGACAGTGTGTAGTACTACAATAACTTTAGGCCTATATTTAATTGATGAATAGAGCCCTAATGTGAAAACAATGGTTTTCTTTTCCTACAAAAATATCCCAACCTACCCAAATCTATTCTTAAATGCAGCAATAAAATGTTTTTCCTAAAATATTGTATTAATGATCATGCCATATAATTCCATTCCTTCTCATTAAAATATGTTTTATTTAAAAAACAGGTAGTTTATTTATAAGAATATTGCCCATTTCAATTGAAATTGTTATTTATTGACACATTAAAGGTTAGACTAAGTCAGGCTAGGATAGTTTTTAGTATTATATTAATTATTGCATGCTATTCGAGTCATCAGATTAACACTAAGTGACCCAGCGATATTTTGTATATCATGTGAGTAAGTCAACATAAACCTTTATTATTCTTATACCAAAAACTTAGTAACCATAGTAAAATTAAATTTACTAACCCCTATTTAGTTTACTGAATTGTTGTGCGTTTTAAAAATAATAAAATGATTTTTTTTAAGTTACTAGTCAAAGATAAATTATTTTCACAGTAATTTAATATGATGTGCACTAATTTTTTAAAATCCTTATCTATTTCCAAGTCAACACTCATTTTCAAGATTTGGAGTAGTTTCCTAAAAATAAATAAGCCTATTACAAATGAATAATTTTTATAACATTATCATAAATTATTAATTCAACTTTGGAATTAGGAGCTTATTGTATAACATTTTTGTGCATTTTACTACCTTTTCAGGTAATCTGTATATGTAACCTATTCTAATGTGGAAGGTAGAATTTAAAGAAATGTAGCCACATTTGCAGTAAGGGTGAGTTGAAAATCATTTAGAAAAAACCCTCAGTACACTCAGCCAGGATTGAAATTTCCCCATCACCGGCAAACTAAATTAGACAAGGTTGATGTATGAGACTGTATGCCTATTGATGTGGATATTTTTCACTCAATTCCTTCGAATTTTTATATTCTCTTAAAGGATTGGTCTATCAACCAATTCTCCAGTTGGAACTAAAGGAGAAAGCAGTAGTACTTATTTTTTTCACAAGTAAAATAATGCAATGTTGAGCCAGGTTACGGTTTCCTTTTTTCCTAACATTCACGTATTGTATTAATAATCACCTCAGTTAGACAGAACTCCTAACCCTAATGGTTTTCAACTATTTAAATGGGCTTATGACATTTTTTTCAAAGCAGGAATAGGTCTACAAGTTGAATCATTTTATATGGGAGGAATCTTGCGGTAAAGCTGATTTCATATATTTTTGCTTACAAGCAAGGTAAGTTTCCCTTCAAGGGTAGGGCCTCTCTGGGAAAGGCTATTGTTAGAAGTGCTATTATTTCTACTAAATTACACTTGTGTCTCTTCAACTCAATTTATCTCACAAATAAATTAATGACCCATCAAAGTGAAATAATATGTTTTAGGGCAATTAGTACTACTGAAAGCAATTTGATATTTCAGATTTACTTAGTGGAGGGGATAGGATGTGATTGTTTATTTTGTGTCTAAAATATTACAATATTGTTATAACAAGTGAGCGAACAGAAGCAAGAGCGGCACGAGCAACTCATGCAAAGAGAAGATATAAAATACACTGCTGACATGGAAGTGTCCTACATAAAGGCAAAGTAATGCGGCGAGTGGCGGGGCCGAATTCAAAGCAGCTGATACAATAAAATATTGTGATACATTTGTGTGAAATGCGCAGAAAGGCTCACATCCCCTTTTCTGAGCATTCATAAAAAAAGGAGTATTTGTCTTCACAACTCCTGTTCTAGCATTCATAGGAAGTGTTTGTTTTGTGTATTTTGGTTGGGTGAAATTACATCTAGTTTGGTGATTAAAATTTCAGAATTCGCTGAATCAATGAAGTAAAAAAATAGATGTGTGCTTTGTGACATGAAAAATAACAGGGTGTCCAGCAACCTGGAAAACCTGGAAAATGGGGAATTTGCTTGGTCAGGGAAAAGTCATGGAAAAGTCAAAGAATTTTATTATTATTATTTTTATTATTATTATTATTATTATTATCATCACGTCTTACTACCCGTTCGGGTTGTACACAAAGAATTTTATTAAATTTCTGGAAATTTTACATTTCATCTATATAAAGCCTCATATTTTGATTCACAATAGTCAAAATAACAATTTTCTTCCAGTTAATACTTAGCTGTAATCACTTTCACACCATTGTCCATGTTGATCAGACTTATATCACTTCTCAAGGTCAACAAGTAAGTTTTGTGTCTTTCCACCCTTCTGCCACGTGTCTTTAGCCAAAGTTGAGTCATGATTATTCACATGCGCAAAATTTGACTAGGCCTACATTTTAAGTAGAAAGAACTAAGAATGACTCTGTCCCACAACTATTTTATATCTTTCTTGCTTGTGGCAATCTTTTAATGGCTCAATACAAATTTTACTGAAATCTATTTTTAACTTAAAATAGTCCACTTCCCCGGAGGTAGAAATTATTTAATCTCTTTATTGAGTGTTACAACTTCAAAATGTGTATGTATCTAGAAAAAAAACATACTATTTAATCTGTGACCTTAAAAAAATATGTTTTTAATATACATAATATCGATAAATAATAGTCTGGGAAAAAGTAAATTGGATCTGGAAAACCTGGAAAAGTCAAGGNTTGTAACAATACGGTATAAAATATGCGCCGCTCTTTGGGCGTCAATTGTAATAATATGTGATCAATCACCCTACTTCGGGTGTCAATTGATACACAACGGATTAATTCCCAGATAAAAGATGATGTGATGACTTTAGGTTGTCTTAAGCTCCGTGATCGAGCGCCTATCATCACTGTACGGAAAATATACCGTCTAATCAGCTGTCTATAGCCCCGTGTTCAAGCACTAATTAGATCAGTATTAATATTATTAAAGAAAGAGAAATGTTGTTGGCTGTTATTTCACACACGGTTTATTTTAATTACACCAGTAAATTATTTGCACATATTTCAGTTAAATGTTTGTTATCACTGCACACTTGTGATATTGAAGTAACTTATATTATAATGTGTTGGACTGTGAGCAAGGTCCCGGAGATCGTCCTCCCCATCGTCGTCGTCGTCGTCAAAATGATATTGCTATTCTGTGCTACTGTACTGAATATACTGAATATACTGTGAATACTGTGAATACTGTGCTACTGTGAATAATGTTCTGTACTGCCTTGTTCTGAATACTGAATATAAACATACGCACTATGGTCTATATATGACATACCTCCTGCATTTTCTCCCTTGGTCAACAAAGTAAAAACTAACCAATAGACAGAGTCCTGGCGACACATTTTGTGAAAGCTAGCTTCTTATTGGTATAAAGAAATGGCGTGCTCCCTTCAACAGGAATTGACGCAGTTACTATTTTAACAAGAAAGAAGGTATAAAAAAATATATTTTAGGGTGAAGTCCCTTTCACCTCATTCTAAGAAACGCGTTTTTGTTCATGGATGAATCTTAAAAGGATACTCTACCTATATTACTTTAAAGAAAATTTACCTTCATCCATGACTTTTTACATAATTTAGATTAGTCCAAATCAATACATTACAAACTAGGTACCATGAACAATTGCTTAAGGTTAGAGAGTGGTCCCCGCTCTGAAATTGTTGAAGTAACTAAATTAATTTTTTTTCCCAAACTTATGATACATTATTTCTACAGTGAAAAATGTGAATTTAAAACCTTATAAGATCTATAAATCTAAACAATATAGGTGTATGGACAAGTAGTAATTACCATCCCCTTTTAATTCTTTAATGTTTAATGTGTGTTTCTCTCTAAATGGTGAAATTCAACACAAGATTCCCTTTCCAAACAGATGGTATTTGCTTGATCTTTCCATTTAGTTTTTGTAGTCTATTAACAATTGACTGAATTCATGTGTCCTTGATGACATCATGGTTACTGATTTGAATTCTTTTTGGCTTGTGTCCTGAATTTGCCTCTACGAGACCACCGCCTCAATTTGCTGTTTCTCGCCACAAAGTCGGCGCTGCTCCCTTTTGTTCACTCACGTAGCACAGCCCCTTAGTGTTTTGCATTGCTGTAGAGTTCCCTTTACCTCTTAGTTGCCTATCCTATTATTTGGCCACACTAATCGTCCTGAAGCTTAAGGGAAAAAATGTGTCTGGCTAAAAATGATTATTTTTTTTCACCAGATGCTCTACCCATCTGGACTCTTCGCGTTTGATTGCACGATTAGGATAGGGATGAAGGAATGCAAGTTTGGAGGATATGTAGTCTCATTTGTTGACAGTAGAGTGGGAAACCATTAGTAAAAACTATCCTCAGAACACTCAAATCAGTTCTGACAAGCTTGAAATTTGGTTTGCCACTTATTGAACTACTGTGTACTAAAAATATTTATGTTGCTACAAATACCAAAATAGAGTAGAGGTGATATCTAGGTGTTATTAACAACTGCACATGAATTTGTAGTTTTATTTCTAGCATCACCACTTAAAGGCTACAAAATAATAATTATTAAAACCCTCTGATTCAATCATTAGATTATTAAAGAGTTCAATTAAAGGATATGAAGTCACAACCATTCTGTAAACTGCCACAGGTGGTGATGACCGTAGAGTCCTAATTTGGGATGTGGAGCAAGCAATCACAGGAGCAGGTCAGCCCCACGCCATGAATACCCAGCACATCAGCAACATCTTCTGTCTCGGTTTCGACAGCACCCGCAAGAAGGTATTCTCAGCAGGAAACGATGATCAAGTCATTGCTCATGACATTGAGACGTGAGTATTTCACAACAACAAGGAAGGGTACTTTGAGCCAATGTTACTGACTTCTAAAGTAGTGGTCACTCCCTTGGCTTAACTTGTTACATGGTGGTCACTAAGCGTGTGAACAAGAATAATTGGGAATTATCTTGAATTTTGAGCTTTGGGGAAAAAACATTAAGTAGTTCTTGAATGTTGCCTTCTTTTAGGAATTTTAAAAACATTAAGATGCTTTATTCAAAGATAAGAGTAAGCATCTATACATGCCAAATTAATTTTTCCTAAATTGAGCTTATATCAAGGAATTTCTAGAAAAATAATTGCACTAAACCCCAGATTAACAGGACTGCCAAAATGTCATGTTGATCAAATTTTTCTTGGTATTGGAACTTTGCTTTAAAGTCTATTCAACAGGAATGCTATAGCATATATTTTGTCTGTAATGTCATAATCACAAAGCTTAAAAGTAATTGACTAAAGTATATATTTTAACAAATGTATGATTTTAATGGATAAAATAGTGTAATAGTAATACATAAAGAGTAAAGAGTATCAACCTCACGGGGAATGGAAAGCCACCCAAGTGGATTACACAGTTTAAGGCCTTAGGATTATAATAGACTGACTACCAATAATGGAAATGTTGAGGCTCATTTCTCTGCCTGGCACACTAGGGGTGGTTTTTCATCTAGCTGATTTATTCCTTTGGTTTTCCCACCCTCTCTATGGTAATACAGGTGCACTTGTTATAAAATACTCTCTACTTCCTTTCTCCTGAGATAGTCATTAATATTAGTGGGGTTCTATTAAAAAAGGCCCTTTAATCAAATTTCACAATTTTTACTGAATTTTACTATTAATTGTGAATATATTTACTAATTTTTACCTTCATATGTATCAGCTATGACCTTTCATTTTAGTTAAGTTTCAATTATTTACTTAAGCTAAATTGTATGAAATGTATCACATGGTTTATTTCCAGGGGAGAAGCTTTTGATTTCTTCCTCCATGAGCAGCCCGTGTATGGAATATCCATGGATCCTCTCAATGATAATGTGTTCGCTAGTGCCTGCGACGATGGAAGGGTACTACTCTATGACATAAGGGAACCAACCAACGCAGGTTCTTACATTTTTTGGCCCACTCTCGATAGCCAACAATTAAAATGGATATGCACTATCTTTTATATAAAAAATTATGCAAATTTAAAATAACTTGTTTTGAACATACCAATAAAAATAATTCTCTCAGCTAACTTCCCTATTCATAGTCCTTAGATAAATCTGTTAATTACCTTGTTAAAGAGTACTACCATTTTTTTTTTGCCACTGTGTTTGTGTTGGACCTCCTGCCCTGTCCCCCCTACCCCCTATACCCTCCACCAAAAAAAACCCTCAATTGCATCAGCCCGCAAATACCAACCGAACAGCCATCATCGTTATTAAAGTAGCTCCTTATTTGTCCTCACAAGGAGGCTGAGTTTGATCCTATCACACTCACTACTACACAGAAAAATTCTGAAAGCGTCAGGAATCGAACTCGGGACCTCCGGATATGTAGTCAGGAACTCTGACCTTTAGACTACAACGGCTCAGATTAAAATTGATTGTGTGCATTGTCCGTAGAGCCGTTCTGTCTTGCGAGCTATCCCTCGGCGTTCCACGCAGTGATGTTCAATCCTGTAGAGCCAAGAATACTCACAACAGCCAACTCTAAGGAAGGAGTCGGCCTATGGGACATCCGCAGACCTCGCAAGTAAGATCTCAGACTAATATTTTTTTTCCAATTGGAGGAAGAGCCAGTGTTGATTTTCACAGGATATTGATGTGATCTCAGGTTGTACCTATTCAAATAAAGAATTAATAGGTGTGTGTACTTACTTTTGACCAGATAGTATGACTTTTAGCATTTGTGTTGGGGGCACTAAATGGTGCCTCATCTTATTTGAAACCTGAAGTAAATAATCATCCTCTCATTTTCCCCTCCAAGTAGAGATATCAAATTGACATATTTTCGTTTCAAAGCACTAATTGTTTGACATTTTTAAAATTTGACTTTGTTTTTCATTTCTCCATTTACAGGGTGTCAAGTGATCTGGAAAACAGAAAAGTCAGGAAATTTGCTTGGTCACAAAAAAGTCACGGGAAAGTCTGGGAATTTTAACATAACCATTAAAAAAATATACAATTTTTATTTACAACAGTCAAAATAATATTTTTCTTCTAGTTAATACTCATTGCTAATATATTTTAACACAGTTTTCCCTGTGGGGTATACTAACCTCCATTCTCAAAGTCAACAAGTGATTTTTGTGTCATCTTTCCACCCCTTAACTGCAAACATCCAGCCCAAAATTTAGTCATTGCTATGCACATGCGCGTGGATTTGATTATGTTATAGGAAAAAGAAACTAAAAAGGAATGGGCCTCACACCACTTTTAAACTGTAATTGTGATCATATAATGTATCAATATTATCTCACTGAAATCCAACTTAGACTTAACCATTAGCCCACGACTTTAGGTTGAAATCCTTTAACCCTTTCATAGAATGACACAATCTCAGGATGTGTATATGTCTAAAAATATTATTACAATAAATCTTGATCTTGATAAAATAATATTTTAAATATACAATGACTGGAAAAGTTGGAAATTGGCTTTGGAAAAGCCAGGGAATTTAAAATATAGTTTAGTTGATTTAGATCGAAGACACATTCTAATAGTAACAACAATATGTATTATGTAGCAAATTTTTTTTTTGCACTCCATCTAAATACCTGTTCTGGTTATACACATATGTACTAATTACGCTAATGAGTTAGGGATGAAAAAAGTTGAATTTAGAGGAAGTGTACCTGAATTTACATGTTGGGAGAATGGAAAACAATTTAGGAAAATCCACTCTCAGTACACCTTATCGAGATTCAAACCCCATCTGCCTTTCATCAGTAGTCTAGTCTAACACAAGCGTGACACCTTATACCATGCGACCACCGAACCAGGTACTTATAACATTAATTTATCAAAGTAATAGTAAATAAATACACCTCAAGAAGACTGGCCACATTAGCCATCAGTTAAGTTTATACTATAAACTCATTTTTATTCATATTAGCCACATGCTTGAGACTGCCACTAGTGGGCAGCTGAGTTTTATGTACTGGTCTCAAGATTTTTCTCTCTTTATTTTCTTTGTTTACTTTTTTAAATAAAGGGGGATATATACTGGTGTTAGAAGGTGTTTCTCAAATTAAGTTAGTTTTTGTAGGAGTGCAAAGCTTCAAAAGCTTTGACTTCATATAAAGAAAAAATTGGCTTTGGTTTTAATGAAGTTTTGACAGTAAAAATATATTTACAACTAAAATACACATTTATTTTGAATTTTGTGATTCTTTTTTTATTATATAACACTACAATTTAATGCTCACTTGACAAAAGCTGAAGTAATTAAATTACATATTGTAATTATAACTTCATTTATTAGATCAAGCCAAAATATGTTAAACTTTTTGCGATTAAGCATTTTATCGATTATATCTACTGTCGAAAGTTTTATAAATATTCATATTATATTCTCTCCCCCCCCCCCTCCTCACCTCTTTTTACATTAAACAACATAAAAAAAATATTCAGATTTCAATTTAGACTTTGGGAATATTTTATTTAGGTCACTTTGACTTGCGTTTGTTTCGGACCCAAATAAGCAAACTTTCCACACTCGTATTAGTTTTCTAATCTTGTAGTATGATTTTGTTAAAACATTGTGTGCTGTGATTGTTTAGGGTAATTGTTCACTATGGTGGAGCAAACGCCACACAGAGCTGCATGAGTGTTCGGTTCAACCAGCAAGGCACGCAGATCTTGGCTCTACGTCGACGGCTACCACCGGTCCTGTACTCCACACACTCTCCAAGCCACCTGTGCCAGTTTGATCATCCGGGCTATTACAACTCCTGCACTATGAAAAGTTGTTGTTTTGCCGGGGGGGACGACCAGTATGTGCTTTCTGGCTCGGATGATTTCAACCTGTACGTCTGGAAGATACCACAGGATGACAACAAAGGTAAATGTCAGGTTATCCCAAAATCTTGGAAGACAGCAAAACATTGGTGGATGCCACATAACCGAGAAAACACAGATAATCTTTTTATTTAGAAAAAGAAAATTTTATAAAAAAAAACGGGAATATTTGTTAACCTGAGATTTAAGTTCACGCTTCAAATAGTAGCCCTTTATGTGTGTTATCCATTATCACATACCTCTTTTAAGGTAGAATTGCATCAATACTGCATTGACCTTAAAATAAGCCAGCCCTGAAAAAAAATATATATATACACCGTATTGGTCCGAATATAAGACTAGTTTTTATTAAAAATCGAAAGTAAAAAATAGGGGGTCTTATATTTCCAGCCTAGCATCTTATATTATTAATTTCAACTTACTTTTTGTGTAAACCTGTTTGTATTGCATAATTCTAACTAAAGCTAATAAATCTAGCACACAACATGTTTTCACATAAGTAAAAAGCTATAAAAATTTATTTTACTAAGGTATTTCTCCTGTAAATTATCATCAGAGCATAGCTTCTTGTGTTATCATTATCATTATCATTATCATCATCATTATCGTTATCATTATCATTATCATCATTATCGTTATCATTATCGTTATAATCATCATCATCATTATCGTTATCATCATCATTATCATCATTATTATTATTTTTATTAGCACTGTGTCTTACTACCCGTTGGGGTTATGTGCACTTACGCTAATGTGTAATGGTAGGGTGACTGTGAGATGAAATGGAGGACCTAAAGTTTAACATGGAATTCAACCACGGTGGAGGCCTGGCATTCCCCACATTCACAAGTTGTGATTAATACACAACTTGTCAGAGGTGAAGGAAGTGTTTGGTAATCAGCACAGAAGTCCGACAGCTTACCCCTAGACCACCAGGTCACCCACTCTTGTATTATTAATTTCAAACTTAGTTTTTGTGAAAAGCTGCACCTACTACATATTAATTATTATCAAAGTTAGTAAATCATGCATGACAAAAGGTTTCCACATGAATACAGATCAAAGACTTTATTTTATTGTAGTATTTCACTAGTAAAAACTAGAGATGGGCCACTCGAATCTTCGAATCCACCGAATCCTGACAAATATTCGAGATTTGAGGATTCAATGTTTTACTGGATTCAATGATCGAATCTTTCACCTCATAAACAAAGTATAATATTTTGAATTCAAAAATTACTAAGTTAAGCCTACTTGAAAAGCACAAATTAATCCGTAATATTTATTTTGTTGTCAAAAGAGATAAACATGAATAAAATCTTCTTTAAAAATAAATCTTAGGTGCCTAGTACCCTACCCTCCCACCTGTATGGGAAACTTGGACTCGACCGTTTCAACACATGCTCACGTCTAAAACTTTCACTTCACAAACTAGCTTGTAAATATTTTAATGAACACATTAAAACTCTTCAAAAACTAAAAATCAAAACTAGAATTACAAATAATCTCATAATTTATCTGGAAGAAGGTACAGGAAAGGTGGATAGAAACATATAAAAGGGAGACAAACCCAATATGGCCTTTAAAATGAAAAGAAGAACACAGTTCACACTTTACACTGCTGCCAATGGACAAGGAGGTAATAGTTGCCTCTTAAAGAAAATTGATCGTCACCGCCCAATCCCCCGACCTAGGTTTCATTCTATCGGAACTCATCAGGGAGGAGTGTGAAACGCGCAACGCAACTTACATAATTTTTAATGTGTGCTACATAACATCCACTCTATATATTAATATTCATAATTATGACCCAAGTGTACTTGACAATTAATCTGTAATAAGTTATACCTATTATTTGTAAATTAAAACATTCAACTACTATAAATTAATTATTACAACTTTAAAAGGACTCTGCAGTAAACAGAAAAATTTGAGCTTCATCATAAGGTAAGAGAACAACCTTGTATTAAACACAAATTTTATTTTATTCTTATTGAGCCGTGGAGAAACTAGGGTAAGGGTCATCTTACATTTAAGGCCATCTCTTTTTTTTTACCCAGCCAAGGGAAAAAGAGGGGGATCGTCTTTATATATTTATATATATATATATATATATTGAGAAAACATACTAATTTTGTGTATACATATATATACACAAAATTAGTATGTTTATATTTATATATATACACACACACACACACAAAATTGTTGGAGACACTGATTAAGATGCACGATCCAACTACTTTACCAATCACGAAAGGCGCTGCAGTAGCGCGAGCATCACGAGTTAGTCAATCACATAGCTTTCACTTAAACAGTTGTTCTTTTTCCGTCGACAAACCGACCGCGTCGTTTTGTGCTCACGCTAACCCTTTTTGTGGTAATTAGCCCATTAAGTTTATTTGTAGATTCTATGTTCGTCTTCGACGTTAATTTTGTGTACTCGACATTAACCTTAGCTAACAAAAATTAGTATGTGTTTCCTCAGTATACTAACATTGACAACATATAGGTCTAAAACTTATAAACTTGTGGTGGTGCGGGGAGTGGGGGTCTAATAGAATGAAGTATAAATAAGTCAAATGTCCTTGGATATTAAAATTGATAGCCTCTTGCAAGCCTATTACATGAACAATGACTTTAGGTGTTAAATAATAATAGTAAATTAGCACAATAAACAGGGGATAGTAAATAAAGTGATGAATGGTCAAGAACTAAGAGCCAAAGAGCCCTGACCACTTTACATTATGGTATATTTATATATCATCTTATCTCCATAGAATTATTCAAGATTTGGATTTCAAGGTATATTGGAGATTCAGATTTGAGATTTGGTTTTGTAAAATAGTGGATTTGACCTAACTCTAGTTCTAAATACTAGATATGTAATGATTCCAATTTTTATCAATTTTGATTTTTTAAAAATATGTTAGTCGCTACTCCCCCAATTTGTGGGCCTACTTATCAGGATGGCTTATTGGGATAGGTTAGGCAGCGGCAATTAATTGTGAGGTTTGTTTTGATCTTGTTTATTGGAATAGATTAGCTACTACTATAGGAGTGTATAAATGTGATAAAGTTTGAAAAAAGACCCTAATTTTGTCAGTGTCCCTTCTCGACAGTTCTTCCCGAATATGCAACTTTCAAGGTGGTTTGGGTGGCGCCATCCTCCATACTGAACAGGGACTCAAGCTGTAGGTTATTTTCCTCACAAATTACGATAACTCGGTTGCTGAGTAAGCTCCTTAACACAACTGGCCTACTTTCTGATCCCCCCTCACCCCTCCCTTCTCTGAAAAAGGTCTAAAACCCACTGTTATATACCACCAAAAAAGAGATGTCTCCCCCTGAGTTAATGTTTAATGTCGATGCATGGTGTTTTGCTAGTTCACAAAACAACCTGTTTTAAAAACATGACTTAAGGTGCGGCAGAAGGGAGCGCGAGTAATTTTACAGTTTTTACAGCATTATATTTTTGTAGCCAAAATAAATCAAATATTTCTCCAGTAGCAACATAGAGTTTAGTTTTCTGCATATGCTAATATCAACAGATCTTGAATATCTTTCAAGGTTGTCCTGGAATTTTGTCAAAACTTTTTGAATAAAGAGAAAATGTTTTGACAACATTCCAGGACACCCTTAACACATATCCAAGAGCTGTTGATATCAGCATGTGCAGGAAACTAAACTATATGTTGCTACTGGAGAAATATTTGATTTATTTTGGCCAAAAAAATACAATGCTATAAAAACTGTAAAATTACTCGCGCTCCCTTCTGCCACACCTTAATGCACATGCACAACTGCTGATGAAAAACAATTTACGGTATTATTGCTTTGGCTTACTGACTGATTGTTCAGGCTTACATCATCCTTCCGTGCTTTTGATTACTAAATTCTTCAAGTCCATGACATTTCATTATACTATACCATATTTTAATGTGATTGAAATATATAAAAAAATACTCAAAATGGCCATGGATGATTTGTTTGATATCATTGGTACAACATTAACAGTAAAAAAGCTATTTGATTATTAGATAGCACGATTTGTTGTAAATATAATGATCAGATTTTGTTAAGTAAAAAATTGTATTTTGGTATATAATCATAAAATAAAATAAATTTATTTTTGGTTATTAATGGTAACAACAAATCAACTTTTATTTTAACTGGTACCGTGCAACAAATATTAAAATTCCAGCTAAATTTTTAAATAACTAACAAATAAAATTATAGAAGTTTAAAAATCATAAGATGTCACCAACAACCTCAATTGGAAGGCATGTTTGTATAAACATTTGATGTTGTGAGTAGTGGAGGGTGTTGCAAGGATAGTTATGATGAATCATTAATAAATAAACTAGAAGCACTGACTCAAAAAGGAAGTGTCAGCAGTCCTGAGCCAGGGAATCAGGCTGCCGGCTAGGTTAAGAGTGGGTGGTCTTGAGCCCTCAAGCCTGACTACGGGAGATCATAAGCTTTAAGGTCATGCTGCTTGTCATGGGGCCACGTTGGCTAAGTCATTGGGCTCACCAAGTACCAGTCGGGGCTGCAGCTCGGGCCCAGGGAACCAGGTTCGATGACCGTGCAGGGACCGTAGTCAGTCTGGCCAAAGGTATGGCTTGTAACACCTTGTTCGCTCACTTGCTTTTCTATATTCACTAAGCTCTTCATTTTAACTTCACTTTTAACATCATATTTGTATTAGAATAGTAGTCTTAATAAACCTTTAAAACCAAAGTGTAACATCAATCACGAACCCACACATCCCTTCCCCTTATCCTCGACCAAAGACATCTTGACAAATCTCCAGGCTCACACACGGTGAACATAAAGAAACGGGGGCGGTGACATTGCTTTCTTAGGCATAATTTCTTTTTCTGTTTTTGGTCACAATAATATCCAGTTGAGGGAAATAAACTTACTAGGCTGAAGTAACTTTGTTTATGTTTTTGTAATTTATTGTTAGATCACATTTAAATCACCAAATTTGACCATAATTATTAGAATTTAAAATTTCAAGTACGGATGGAAGGATTCCTTAACAAAACGTCCTGGAAAGAATTTATCCATCCTTGAGTGTCTGCTGAGAAAGGGTCTTTCCTGGCAAGGATTCAGATGAGGAAATAAAGCGCTTATTTTTACAATGGTACTGCTGGCTCAATCTCTTTTGTAGACAGTCCTTTGTTCTGCAGCAAACTAAGGGGTGGGGAGTAGGGGATTTTACAGCCTGTGGTGAGAAAAACACGTGGGAAACATAACCCATTGTGCTCTGTCTATCACCACTTATTTGTTAAAGAACCTTTAAGGTTTGTATTTTCTAGTGAACATCAAAGAGGTTTCAAACATAGAGAAAATTTTAAGTTTAACAAACATAGAGAACATTTAAAGAGTTTAAAACCTAACATTTAGGGGGGGTTTCATAACTAAAGAATATTTAAGGGGTTTCAAACCTAGATGATCTTTGAGTTTAGACCTAAAGAATATTTAAAGGGCTTCAAACATAGAGAACATTTAAGAGGTTCCATACCAAAAGAATATTTAAGTGGTTTCAAACCTAGATATTCTTTAAAGGGGATTAGACCAAAAGAATATTTAAAGTGTTTCAAACCCACAGAACCTTTAAGAGTTGTTGAAATGGATAATATTTCAGATTTAAGAGGTTTCAAACTTAGAAAACATTTAAGAAGGGAAAACAATATTTTATAATTTTTCACTCTCTTCCAGTAGTTGGATTAGTTGGATATAAAACACAATTTTCCAAAGAGATTAAATAATACAAATAATTTCATTAAAAAAAAGTAATAAAATTAACCATTTGATTTGTATTATTCAATATTTATTCAAAATTTTGCTATTTGATTTGATAAAAAATGCTCTTATCACCCCCTATCTATATTACTATATTTTTTTACTAGTGTTTTATTATTTATATTACATTTAATAATGTCAGCTTTTACAAGTAGTACCATATTAAATTTTAAGTGTGTGTGTGTATATACACACACTTTTATACATTTTTATAATTTCCTGTTCCCATCCCAATCTCAATATTTTGACTCATTTTCCATCCCATTCATTTCCCAACAGTAAAACGTAATTCCTGCCCATCCCTAATGTCAAGTAATCAATTTCTCAAAGAGTTTCAATATAGTTACATTTTGCGCAAGTAATATTAATTCAAAAATGCTATAACAAGAAATGGTTTGCTGTATATTCATTTAATTTTTTTTTTTTAATTCTATCGTCAACGTGTTACTGGTGCAGCTTTTGGCTTAAAAAATATGTTCTTTTATAATAATGGAAATTGATAAAAATAAACTATTACCAGTAAATTTAATGGACAAAGCCCACATAAGGAAAGAAGGAAAATGTGGGAAAACTCCAATACACAAAGGTGAGTTCTTCTTCTGTCTTCTATATCAGAAGTAATCACACATTTACAGTAGCCCCATGGCATCTTTGGTTCTTACTTACAGCTCACAACTGACTGTCAGAACTGACAACTGCTAAACACATGTTTTTGCAGATCATATGGCTCGGCGTAGGGATACATAATTTGGTCTTGTAACTTTTCAAAGCCGTCAGTTGTCAGTCAGCACCAATGAAGCCTTGGGACTACTACTGTAGACACAAATAGTGTGTCTTTATGTGTGTGTGTGTGTGTGTATATATATATATA
>CABEEJ010001748.1:0-35414 GCA_901482245.1 Timema douglasi | reverse complement strand
AAAGACACGCCCCCCCCCCCCCCCCCCAATAAATTACTTCTTATTCCAGTGACAACAGTGTAAAGCCTAAACTTTGTTCTTCTTTTCATTGTAAAAGCCATATTATGTTATTTCCTTTTATTTGTTTACCTCTCTTGCTATTCTATTTATAATACTATCTACCTTAAAGAGTAAAAAATAATTATTCCTCAAAGGGCTTAAAGTAGAGCTAACTATAATTTCTCTTGTGTATAATATTATTTACCTTATGGGGTGAAGAATATATTTTCCTGTTTAAAGTACCTAAAGTTGACTCAAATCTATATCTGGGGAAAATATGATAAGCACAAAAGAAAACGAAAAATAGAAATAGCAACTAAATATTACCTTCAAATTCAATATTTTATCGAATCTTTGAACTTTAAAGATTCTTGAGAATTCTATTGTCATAAGTAAAATAGCTACATTTAACAGAAAACCCCCAGAGTAGAGACTGTTGGTATAAACGTGCTAGCTTAGACATATTTAAAGAATTTTTTTCAGCCATATATATAGTAAGCAGATACTGACTATTTTTAAGCATGAGCCAGAACACTGCTCTATTTAAAAATGATTTAAAGTTTTTCACAGATTATGTTTTGCTTTCCATTTGTAGCAAACCAGCATGATTATACAATGAAATTTACCAGTCAGTGATGTTAAAGAAATAAATGTTGTTTCAGGTCAGTGGGTCAGTTCGGCACACATGATTCTCCGGGGACATCGCTCCATTGTTAACCAGGTCCGATTTAACCCCTCAAACTACATTATTGCATCTTCTGGAGTTGAAAAATTGATAAAGGTATTCCTCTATCCTGTAATTTCTTCCAAGTGTAGCAAAATGTACCCCACAAAGTTAAATTATGTTTTCCTTATTAGTTATAGTATTTTAAAACTGTTCAATAATTATTTAATCACAAGTTAAAGTGTATAAATAAGTCTATATTTTTAATTTATAAGTTAGCTGGGAGGGAGGGCAGGTAAACTATATACAAAAAAGGCATCATGATTTGATTCCAGGGTCTACAAATTGACCAATTTAGTATCTGTGTATGCTTCTTACTACTTGGATAGCAATTTTCTTGGTGCTAGAGCTTACCTATTTATAAGGAAGTGTTTTATTTTATAAAACATTTCCTAATATAACTGGTCTTTGCGAGATGAACTCAAGAGGAATTCATATGGCGGATTGATAACTGCATATTAATATCTGCGGATATCCAGACTAAACAATCAAACTCATGATTAGGTTTGCTTGTCCTAGAAGATTTTATAAGCTACCTCCACACAAATGTGGGTACATTTCCTCTAAAATGGTACCATCTTCATCCTTAACCCATTATTGGAGTTAAATTCAAATAGCCTTGACATGTAGTAAGAAGTAATGAAAAAAACTAACTAAAAACTAACCAGAATTGGTTTAATTTGCATAACTGACAGGTGACTTTGTAGTTTAGGTATGGTTCAAATGAGAGTTATGCAAAGTACAATTATATTTTGTTCATTGTTTTATTTTTGAGGGAGATGGAGGCATTTTACTAAACAGACCCATCCACAGGCAGCATACAGTTGATGATTTTTTAAAATTGTATTTATTAAATAACTTTATACACCAAAATCCTTTATGAAATGTCTTATTACTAGAGATTGGCCACTCGAATCCTTGAATCCACCAAGTCTTGACATGTATTCAAGATTCGAGGATTCAGTGTTTTACTGGATTCGATGGTCAAATCTTTCACCTCATAAACAAGGCATAATATTTTGAATTCAAAAATTACTTAGTGAGGCCTACTTGAAAAGCACAACTTAATCTGTAATATTTATTTTGTTTAACAAAAGAGATAAGCATGAAAAAAAATAATGATTTAAAAAAAAATATTGTTAGGCGTAGAAAATCTAACGTGCCTAATACCCTACCCTCCCACCCCTATGGGAAACTTGGTCTCGACCGTTGCGCATGCTAACTTCTGAAACTTTCACCTCACAAACAATCTTGTCAATATTTTAATGGACACATTAAAACTCTTCAAAAACTGAAAATCTAAACTAGAGCTACAAACAAACTTGAAATAAATATAACAAATTACAGCTTTTTTAACGGAAATAAGAACACATTACACACGATACAATGTCAGCCGCCATGACGTGTATGTTTACTCGTCAGTGATGATTAACTAAACATACTGTTAATTCTTACTACCCAAATGATTTTAATTATTTACAACTATGCAAAGAACCCCAATTTATTTCATAAGATCCTCAAGTTAGATGTTTTGTTGGGTTTCATGAAAAATAAATACTGTCAACAGTTATACAGCGATAAAACTGTTTATTTATTTCTACTGGCCTATGTATTGTATATAAATTGTTTGTTTAAAATTGATTCAGGTAATATGATAACTTAGTAAGCGCTATCACGTTTTAAGAAACAAATAACTTCTTGCTAATTCATAATTTGTTTTTAAATTGATTTTAACTTAGAGTTTATTATATTTTTAAAATATGTTATTGAAGTAATTGTAAAAATATTCAATCATAGTCCTGCCTAATAATATGTAAATGAACATAACGCAAGAGTCAGAAATATGTTTGTGTTTTAAATATAATGTATTCTCAGAAATCAATATATCACAAGAATCAAATATATTTCTTGTTTTCTACACAAAGATAGATAATAGATACAAAAGAAAATAATAATAAAACATACTTAGGCATTATTGAGTTCACTATTACCAATGCATGTTTAGTTGTTAAGCATGTTGTTTTAGTCTTATTAAAAAAATCTGTTTGTATTTTTATCTTTGCTTTCTTATTAAAATAAATTATGATCCTTCAATGATGATTAGAGTTGATCATAAGATAACTAGGCCTAATCTGTTTGTTTATTTAACATGTTTTTTTAGAAACTTAACTCATTCTATCAACACTTTTAAAAATAATTAAAAGACACTCAAATTTTGATTGATTTGATTTTTAAATAATAATATTAGTTTAAATTGCTTAATTTGGCTGGATTTTATCCAATATTTTGCAAGGGCTGATAGAGATTGGTTAAAATTGAAAGCATGATTGAAATAAATCTTAATTTACAGTTTAGGCTTATCTTGTGTTACGTAGGTCTATTTGTAAATCATTATAATTTATAACAATTTGCTAGGATTTGGACGAATGTTGTTTTTTTGTTTGTTTTTTTACATCCATTACTATTTCCAGCTTATGGCCTGGGTCAATTTTAATCTAGCCATATATTTTATACTACCTGCTTGATAGGCCTGTCATAGCTGCATATGCTCTATAATCTAACTTAAGACTAGGATAGGCACAAGATCCAGTCTCTGGCTGTTAATTTATCACTGTGAAACGGTAAACCCACATTTCAGCAGTGATAAATTTTTCATCCATGTCGGTAATCAAACCCTTAGATCAGTAGACAGACACACTACCGACCGAGCTAAGCTGTCAGATAGGTTGATATATTTATATTATATTTAATTATTTAATTACTAAATACAGTAATGATTTAAATAATCAGTGAAAAGAGGTTTTCCTTATAGAGATAAATAATCAGTTATTACTTATCTATTATTTATTATTGTTTATATAGAAATTACTGACTGGTGTGATTAGGTCTGCTTGTAAGAAAAACAAAGATGGTTATCAAAGGTTGAGATTGAGGGGATGCCTGGATTGGTAATATATTGATGAGCAAGTTCGCACCTTCAAAGCTGGAAATTATCGCAACTATTGAGGAGGGCTTGTATTACAAACAGCACCAGGCCAAAGATTCCTACTAGGATGTGTGAAGCTTTGAATAATTAAAAGCAGAATCAAATCTTTGTCTACTTCCTTTATTTATCTGACCCTATATTTTGCTTCGGCAACCATTTAAAGCTTTGTATGCTATTTGAAATGATTATATTACACTCATAACTTATATCAAGTAAGAGTAAACCAAAATTACCTAAATTTTTTTTTTTAATAATATAGAGTTTTAGAACACGTTTGCTTTATTTTCTTGGTGGCACTGGTAAAATTTCTTTAACACTTTGAATTACAAGCCGGCCATAACATTAAACTGCTAACCACTTTGCACACAAACACTGATTGGTACCAACTGAAAACAAATTTATTCCTCTTGAAAGTATAGATTAAAATAAATAATAAATATTAGTTTCATTTTTATTGTGTTTTGTTAAACTTTTGAAGTATTTCTTGAATATTGATTTTTTTTTTTTAATTCACACACACAGCTATTTCATTTGTTTACTACATGAATCAGTATGTTCAATTCACACTCCTGCTATTGCGTGGACTAATGGCATAGTTGCTAGATAGTTGAGTGCATGTCATGTGCAAGAAACATAACATTCCTTAACTCTTTTAGTGCCACGCCTTTTCCAGAATTTACATGCAAAGAGTGCTAGAAGCCTGTTAGGTTTTGTGTGTGAAGAATGCCACAGTCATTTCCTCATTTTTTGTAAGGGTTTTCAAGAAAATTCGCCAAAACTTTATTTATGAAGCAATTATTTTGATTTCTCCATCATTTTAATCCACATGTATTGTTCCTTAATAATAATAAATTAATACAATTTAATTAAAATTCTTTGATTCTTAAATTTTAAATTTGATTTTAGTTTATTTTTGTTGCCAATCTTATATAAAATATTAGAGGAAAATGTTCTCTTTCCATTGATATATGACACTACTACATTAGCTATCAGTTAAAGTGAGAAATAGCGCAAATCTAGAGAGCCAACCTTATCGGTTCTGGCACTTTTAACGGTAGTAGACGGAGCCAATTGGATCGTATCGTGGCACTTGTAGGCGGAGCAGATGCTCTTGGCACTAAAAGCCTTAAATTATTTTTAAAAACCTTACACAAATAGTGAACACTTCTAAGCAAAAATTGCTGTTAATTTCAATTAAATCTTAGGTATTTAACTAAACAATATAAATTAAAATATACAAAAAACTTGTTATTTTATACATATACATAAATAATTAATTTATGGGTAAAATTATTATCCTCATGATTGTGTTAGTTTCAAGATTTGCTAGAGGAGCATGCACTTTCAAAATCAGAATTATATATTTTTTTAGTAATTAACATGGCAAGATTTAAATGTATTAGTAAGATAAAAAAGCTACCTTGTTGATTTGTAAAATAGGAACTGGAATTTATTAAATATATATTTAAATAGATTTATAAAATCAAAATTTTATTTGTTGATTTGTAAAACAGAATAACTAAAATTTGTAACACCAGACTTCTCAAATCTATAAACGCACCTGCTGAATTAACTTAAGCTCATATTTTTTAGAACATTGTTCTTGCTCTTGAACATCTGTTAACTCTTTTTTTGTTAATTCTATTTTGTGTGTGAAAAGGTTATTGAAGCACCATGCAGGACAAAACCAATGATATTAAAGCAAATACTTGTATTATTTTACTACTCACTCAGGCTGTATGCATAAAAAAAGCGTTTTTAATATAAAGGTAATGTAAATATAACATTTATATGTTGGGGATAAGCTACAAATAATAGTGTTAAAAAATATTATATTTAGTTTGATGTTATATCTCAATGTCAACATAATATTTTTATTAATCAAATTTAAATGGAAAAATATTAAAACTTTGATGCAGCTTTAAGAATATTTCCCATATTTGACTCGACTTCGCTTGGAGCCAAATAAGAGGACTTTGCACACCCCTTATTTGACTCGACTTCGCTTGGAGCCAAATAAGAGGACTTTGCACACCCCTAGTTCTTACCTATGCAACTAACCAGAGATGCAGTACCTTGCAAAATTCACCAATCTTGCACTTCATTCAACAGCAGAATCACACAAATCAAATATCCTATGAAAGGCCACCATGACCGCTCCAAAGAAAATCTTATTCAACCGTTACAATGCAACTGCTGCATTGCTGAATACATTGGCCCCACCACAGGAATACTCGGGCAACGAATGCATTGTCACCATTTTGATACCAATCACAACGTCCCTGACAAACTAGTAGCACTTCATGCCCAAACGCATAATGCAGATTTTGATTCATTCTATAGTATTAGAGTTATACAAGCCTTTCCAAATAGTTGCACTGCTTCCCAGCTTTGTAGGTGGGAACTTGCTTACTAATATACAACCCAAATACAGCCACCCTCCTGGTCTCAACTCTTGATAACCATCTCTCCTTTCCTTCCAAGCAGGCCCACTCATGCCAGTCAATCATTTCTATATAAACAATAATAATAAATAATAATTGATAATTCACTCATTAAATATAGAATAAATACAACCTGCCATCCATCTACAAGAGTCAAGGCACAAGTTTGAACAGGCAACTTCGGAATCCAAGCAAAAAATAAATAAATAAACAGACACCAACAGTATCTTGTTGACCAGTGACCATGATCTACCTCTAGCCATGCTGCCATAGTCCAGTTGGTCTTATACTTTCCTCCGATGAAGAAGGAGACTGATGTACCCCAAAAATGTCATAATAATGTGTCTTGTTGTGTTTTTAATTACAAACTTTGAGGACTACAGTTTTCTGGTGTGTAGGCCTTGCACTTCTATCTTCTTTTCAATGTATAATTTAATATGACTCTTTTCCACCATTTTTCCTTTGCTTATTACACACTTGTTTGTAATATTTATTTCCAAGATCATAAATCTAGTCATCATCACAACAGAGAGTTAAACTACTTTAGTTTTTTTATATGAATAATAGTTTTTAATGTTCAATTAATATACCCTGAAAGGTAGCAAACCTTGCGTGTTTTCACTATGGTGCAGACTAAATTATATGGCCATAAGAGAGCCTGTCATGGGAAGACTATTAGTTTTCAGTGTAAACTGTCTGTACATTGAGATAATTGAACAGGGTGTCCAGCTACCTGGAAAACTTAGAAAACAGGGAAAAGTCAGGGAATTTTCTTGGCCAGGAAAAAGTTATGAAAAATCCGGGGAACTTGATCCAATTTCTGAAATATTCACATTTTTACCAAATATGCAACTCTTATTTAAAATAGTCAAAATAGCAATTTTGTCTCCAATTAATTCAGGCAGGAATCTATTTTAACACAGTTGTCTCTGTTGAGCACGCTAATCCCAATTCCCAAGGTCAGCATGGCATTTTCATGTTTTCTTTCCACCACTCTACCACATGTCTTTAGCCAAAGTTTAATCATGGTTATGGGCATGTGTGAGAATTTATTACATTATTGGAATAAGAAACTAAATAAGAATGTGTGTCTCAACAATTTTACATTACTGGTACTCGTGTAAGACGATCTTTTAATGAATAACATCATCTAAATTAAATCTAACTTAGATTGCAATAATGAATAGGCGTTGGGCGTTCACTTTAGGCTGATACCTTTTAATACCTGCATAGAGTGACACACTTTTAGAACATGTATGTGTCTAAAAATATTATTGCATTCAATCTTGATCTTAACAAAGTAATTTTTTAATAATTAGGGACAGGAAAAGTTGAATTGGCTCTGGAAAATCTGATTAAGTCAGGGAATTTTAAAATATAGTTTGGCTGCCGGACTACCTGTAATGAATGTAAATTTGTATTTTAACTTTCAATATTTTTACTAACATAGCTTTATAGTAAAATTGTCAAAGCTGGACTTTTTTGAAGCTCATTCAAAGCTGATATTTTTTCCAAACAAAGGCAAGGTTTTCAAAACTTCCACATCCTAGTTCAAATCCTAACTCAATATATTTCTGTTTGCTATATGCTTTTTTTTTTACAGGCTCTATCACTGTATTTTTCATTTAAAACACCTTATATTAAATTACAAATAATCCTTATGCTAAACTTGCAACAACAAAAAAGTGTGTGTGTGTGTGTGTGTGTGTGCACTCACACATGCGTTTTAAAATCTAAGTCTGAAATCTATATACCAGTAATAGAGCTTAAACTTTTATTACTATTTAAGATTTAACCAAGCGTATCATGGAATAACATTTACTGAGCCTAGTTGAAATGTTTTGCCATCATACCATATATTTTGTATCCTCTGTTAAAACTAACTAATTAAAAAAACATGAAGCAAATTAATTTGAAAAAAATGCATGGGCATTTCCTTGGAGGGTGTATGGAAACCTAAATTTTGGAAATAAAAATTCACTCCAGTGCACCTTGCTAACGATCAGTTCTCCCCGCCTTGTTTAGAGTAAATCACCTCACCCCACATATATTAGTGATTGGTTGAAATTGTTATGAGCAGTTCTGGAGTCCATTTCCGCTACCTGAGTCGTCGGGGGGTCTATCAATGGAAGAAGAGTCTATTGAAAGGATGAGAAAGGTGTTTTCTCACGAGGAATATATTAGCTTGGTTCTCCGCAGTGGACAGGTGAGCTGGAGTCATGCCACAATGATAAATATAAGTCGGCCACATATATCAGTATCTATTTTATTTATTTGGCTTATGAGGAAAGAGAACATAATTATTTATTCTTATTCAAACACACTTTTTTATTTTTGGATATGTTTATATAGTTTTTGATGTCCATTCTAAAATTAAATTGTTACTTAAAAAAAGAGCAGCTTCAGCTTAGAGAACTGAGACTAATGTCTTAAGGGTTTGTTGTGCTGATCACATGACAACCTCCATCCACAAATGTTGGCACTATCATTGCTAACAGTGGAGACCACTTGGTCAGCTTAGCTCAATTGTGGGCTTACGCCAGCTTGTTTTTTTGTTTTTCCAAAAATAATAATTTTGTTTACTTAGATTAACTAAATCATGGTTTAAAGTAGGACGGATCACCAGCCCACTTATCTGAGTGATGCTGGACACAAAAACACATTTAGACTTTGGATTTCTAAGATTGGGGCTCATTTTAAAATCTTTTAAACCCTATAGGGTTGTTAAAATTGTAACATTTTAAATTCATAAAGTTGTAATGTTACTGTATTTCACAGCCCTTTTATTATTCTAAATAAACTTATATTTTAATAGAATGAAATTAATATATTTTATTTTTATATTTCATGATAGAAACTCTGGCAAGGTCCTCCTCATTCTTTAATGTCTCTCTTTTGAGGTATGAGTGTGTGAATATTTGTTGAGCACACTTTGTGTAAAGTTTTGGATGAGTCTAGCTCAAGGGAGGTTGAACTTTAATTGAATGGATGAGTATAGTGTTATGCAGAAAGCAAGCTAAGAAGGGGGGAGTACTACGCACAAAGTAAGTGAATAGTGTCTCATTTCACCCATATTTCTGACACTGTGTTAAGAACCAAGAACCAGAACCAATGCTTCGTGCATCATGGTAAATTTGTATTTTCTTTAATGGCAAATCAACTTGTAAGCGTTTTTGGGACTAAAATATACAATGGTGGCAAGTCACACCAATATGTAATATAAAGATGTTTTCTACGTTTGATAATAAATACTACATCTTCACTATCTACTATAAAAGCATCAAGATATCAACATCGTATCAAAGGAAGGTGGGACCATGTATCTGATCTCCAACACTCTAAGGAACATCCACGGGCTCATTAATTTCTTAAGTGATAATAATATTGGTTTCTACAAATGGGCATTTATATATACATTAAACAATGCCAATTTTGAAGAATTGAAACCAGCCATAGTGAAAGGAACTGGGTGCTGACTGCCCAACTCGGGCAAGTTAGTCATTTTTCGAAGTATTTTAATGTATTTTCAAGAGCTGGGTCTAATCCAAATCTTGAATCCCATTACTCATTTTACCTATGAATTTGAATCTTAGAAAACATGATAAACATAACAGGTTCTCTCCTATATTAGTACATTTTTGTTAACATTATTCTTCAGTTGCTATAAAAGATAAAATAACTAAATATTTTTTTATAATGTATTCATTATAAAATTCATACATTCAGTTGAGTGTAAAATAAATGATCTCAGATCTGGTTGAATGGATTATCCAATAGTTGAACTAAGCTACAAAAAAACAGCATAACAGTTCTAGAACAAATTTATTTTAAAAAAAAGACAGTTTTTTTGAATTTTGAAAGTTATTTTTGTTTGTTTTTAAATATCCTTCATGATTAAAGGGGTTATAAGCAGCCATTCCTAATTAAATGTAGTGAAAAATACATCTAGATAAATTATTATAGTTCCAAATATACTTTGGCTGGACAACTCTACTTCAACTACTTCAATACTAAATGTATGTTACAGTCTTGTCAATGAATGTTTTCAGTTTATGTCTCATGACTACAGTCACCAATCGACAAAGGAGGACCCTCGCATGATGGCGTTCTTTGACTCCTTGGTGCAGCGTGAGATAGAGGGTTGGAGCTCTGAGGACAGTGTCAGCTCGGAACTGTCTGCCTCGGTCTTTACAGAGATTGTTCAAGAAGCCGCTCGGTCTTCTTCGTCAGACTCAGAGTCTGTAAGAACTGGTAAGTGTTTAAGACCTTCATGTTATTAGTTTTTGTTTCATTTTTGCACCAAATCTTTCAACCATTTTAGGATAGCCAAATATGTACACTAATGGGATAGAAATTAGGTGGGTAGAAGTTAGAGGAAATGTGTTCACATTTATATGGAATGAGAATGGAAAACCACACTCAGTACATCTGGCCGAAACTCAAAATCTAATCTCTCTCTTACTGGTAAACAAGACTAAGTTTGACACCTTAGCGTGTATGCCCTCTGATGCAGGTTCCTTCATGTTAGTTGAGTCAAATTTGATATTTTGTTTAGTATTAGGTAAGTAATATGATTAGTGCTAAGATTTGTTAACTTAATCATATTGCATTGTGTTTTTAATCCATTTTGAGCAGGGCTGGGTGGATCATTATGATAGATAATGCTATAATCACTGCTCAATCGATTAGGTTAAGACGATAACTGGCTACTCTGAAAGTAGCAATACTCTATTGTTACACAACACTGGCAGACAAGCCTTGTTATTTGTAACTTTGTACTATTGTTTGGAAACATGGTGGGCAGTGAGGGGGTTGAGGAAAGGAGGGAAGGGGGCTTTGTAGGTTTTCACTTAATGAAAAAAAAAAGTTGAAAAGGATAGGTAATGGGGACTCATGCTTACCAATAGATTCTCCAGAACTGGATGCTAACACTTGAAACTTTGATGGAAGATGGGAGTGTAGTGGTAAAAGAACCAGCAAGTGAAACAGATTGAGAGTGATGGAGGTTAGATTTCAAGGTCAACACTTTGTGAGCAACAGACCACTGTGGATAAAGTTTTAGAGCATGAAAGGGTAAATATAGGGGTTGTCACTAATCAATACATTTAAGGGTGTTAAAACTAGATTATTATTTATGAATAATGAACCGTTCAAATATGTATTCACTTGTATGCTTAATTAAATTCAGCTAATAGCTTTTACTAATTTATAAGATTTCTTTAAAACTAATATTTTAGTTTATTATTGTTTGGCCTTTAGTATATTATTTGAAATATGAATAATAAAAATTGTTAGCTACTCCTCATAAAAAACTGGGATCTTAAATTAATCCTCTAAATAACTTTGGGCTAGTTTTATGGATGTGCAAGACTCGAAAATATCTTAATCAGATGAGAAAAAAGAAAAATCTCAATCTTATTCTGAAAGTTAAAAATGATTCTAAAAAATTGGAGAAATTCAAAGAAAATGGAACTGCAACTAACGACCTTAAGAAATTTACAAACCAAACAGATAATTTATTATGTCTAATAATTCCAGATAGACTTGAAAATAGGCAGCGCTTCCACCCATATTAGGCCCCCCCCGCCCCAAAAAAATCTTTACTATGAAATGTTTTGGTTATAAATATTGTTTATCAATACCAAATTTGACATTATAAGCTGTTATACTACAAACTTAAAATATAAATGGTGTACATTGCAACTATCAGCATTTTATTAATTGCATTTAAAATGTGTATGAGCTAAATCTTAGGTGTTTGAATGAACTATAAGATAATACAAAGCAAGAGCCAGCCTAGATGTCAAAAGGATTTCTCTAAAATATGTATTTACTTTAATAAACATTATGACTCTCCGAGTACTTGGATTTTGAGCTTAGAATCAAGCTTGTCATTAAAGTTCAAGATCGAAATCGAAAGTTTCATAGGCTCATAATTTTCGAGCTTCCTCTTGATGTACGTACAATTCAATTTTTAAAATACAACACTGCAGGTCCAAGAAATGAATGAAAGGTGGAGGAGAAGAGAGGGATGCCCTCAGAATTGCTAGACTAATAGAAAAACTTTACTGTGTTTGAGTAAACATTGGGTTTGTTTGTGCACTCAGTTTGAGTGTTAAGTAAGATTTTTAACAAAGATTAATCTATTTTAATTTATTGATTGCAATAATTGCCTTGGGATTGCCATAGTTAATACAAGATTGTACAAGGAGAAACTGTGTATAAAATGTTGATCGTCCTAATATGATATAGTTTTGATGTCGCTAATCCGCTTATCTGTGCGAAGAATGGGTCAAACAGCTAGTGTAAAATAAAATGATAAGGCTTAGCGATTGGTATTATTGACAAATGAGCTGATTGGCCAAGCCATAATTTGTAGAACTCAGGGGTGTGCAAAGCTTCGATTTAGCTTTGAAATTAAGGTCAAGCTTCAACTTGGCTTTGACAAATTACGAAGCTTCACTAATAAAAATATTTACAGCTAAAATACTCAATTTATGGTAAATTATTTCCATTCTGAAATGATGTTTACATTACATATTTTAATATATGTGAAAGTATAGCGAGTAATTGAATGTTAAGCTGTGATAATGACTTGATTTATCAGATTAGAATGAAAAATTACAAACAAATAAAATAATTTCATAATGATAGTACTGCATAAAATTATGTAAATAACCAAAATATAATATTTTTGAAAAACATAATGAATTTTAATAAGGAAACAATATTTAATCATAATAATAGAATTCAAGAATTCAATGTGAATGAAAATTAATAGAATTTAATAAAAAAAGGTTAATAAAAAATTGGAACTCATAAAAGTCAAAGAGAACAATAGGTAAAATATAAACAATGATATAATAAGTAGCATATCTGAGATCAATAGACAATTTTAAGAAAAGTACACTAAATGTCTCTCAACAATGTCTAAAAAGGTTAAATAAACACATTAAAAATTTGAGTCTAAGTCACATACATATATATCATATTAAAACTACTATACGATATATATGTATGTGACTTAGACTCACATTTTTAATGTGTTATTTAACCTTTTTAGACATTGTTGAGAGACATTTAGTGTACTTTTCTTAAAATTGTCTATTGATCTCATATTTGCTACTTATTATATTATTGTTTATATTTTACCTATTGTTCTCTTTGCCTTTAATGAGTTCCAATTTTTTATTATTTTTTTTATTAATTTTTATTAATTTTCATTCACATTGAATTCTATTATTACAACAAAATATAATAATTTTTCAACCATAAAACAGCTAAAAAACAACCTTGAACTTCGATTCTCCTTTGAGAACATTTCAAAAATTTAATTCGAGTTCTCTTTGAATTTAAAGAGAGAGCATCACACATGCCCAGTATGGTTTTATTCTTCTTTAAGTGAATATACTGGCTGGTTTAAAAATAACTAAACTGCTTCATATTGTATTATTGAATTGTTATATAATTGTGAAAAGTTTAAACAGGCAATAAAACATGTAACAAAAAAACCCTGTGTTTATTAGATTAGTGGATTAAAAAATAACTTTTTTGTTGTTGTTGTTGCAGACACTAGAGAAACAGAGCTCCAAGCTCTTGCGGCCGCGTACGTTGAATCATTGGAAGACTTCACTTCAAGAATGGGCAGGGGTGAGTACCTCTCATTCATAGTTGCCATGCACTTTGAAAACAGGGAAAACTAAGGGATTTTTTGTGGCTTAAAAAAACTTTAATATTTGTTAATTTGCGACATTTAAATGCAACTTTAAATAAGTAGGCCTTTGCAGTGAAGAAAAAGCGACTGAAGAATTAATGATTTATTACTCATTTAATATCTACATTTTGGTAGTTAAAAGTAAAAATAAAGAAAGAGGTAAGCGTCAAAGAACAAAAGTTTTAAATTCATATGTAAAGAGGACACAAACAAAACTGTAGATCATACCTGAAAGGTGACCCTACAAATCTGCTAGGGGTGCTATAATCAAGTAAACAGTAGCAACACAGCACATGGTATTAGGTACCACAGAATAAAGGGTACATTAACTTTTCTTCAATACTCCCATTAGCTTAAATGTTTATACTTTAAAACAAAAAGGATCATAAAGAATCTCAATTAATGTTCTTGAAAAACATAATAAAATGTAGTAAGGAAACAACTTTTAAATATAATCATAGAATTCAATGTGGAACAGAATTTAAATTTGGAATTTAGTATAAAATTCCAAAGATCAACTAAAGCAAAAGATATGGATATTGAATAGAGTAGAAATTGATTGACAATTAGGTAACTTCACTATATTTTCATCATAATATGAAAAAGTTAAAAATACTTTAAATTAATATTATATATATATATATATCTAACATTAAAATAGTATAATATAATATAAACTTATAAGCTTAGGTCAAGTGTGAAGATTGCTGTAAAAAGGACAGATTATATAAGTGTTAGCATAGTAGAAGTTTATGAATTAACAATATTGAAATTGATGTAAGAGTTTAGGTTAATATGAACTAAAATAAATGGAATTCATATTAACCTAAAATCATACATCATTTTCAATACTGTTAGTTCATAAACTTCTACTATTCTAACACTTATATAAGCTGTCCTTTTTATGCCAATCTTCACACTTGACGTATATATATATATTAATTATAAGTGTTTTTAACTCTTTCATATTATGATGAGAATATAGTGAAGTTACCTAATTGTCAATCAATTTCTACTCTATTCAATGTCCATATCTTTTGCTTTAGTTGATCTTTGGACTTTTATACTAAATTCCAAATTTCAATTCTGTTCCACATTGAATTCTATGATTATATTTACAATTAATGTTGTCTTCCTTTCTTAGTATTAAAATAATTGAGATTGGTGTATGCTATGGATCTAGTTGTCGGCTCAAGAAAAATATGGCTAGTTTCCTGATGACTCTGGGGGCTGTTTGGTAATAACCACATTTGCTTGATTTATTTTTGATACCTGCAGGTCTCTTGACTGCCATATGGGAGAGGAAGGAAAAAATTGATAGGGTGTGGTTATAGTAGATATAGGCTGAAGGCGGTAAGTTGGCTTGGTTGGGGGGAAACGGGACACGAGGTCTGGCTGGCAGGAGGAGTTGTTATTTTCCGGTAGTTGGGCTGACATGTAGAGAGAGGGGGTAATGTTGGACTCCTTGTCGTTTTTTGCAAAGTGAAGTAAAAGGGTCTCGAGGTGAGGAGGTGGGGATAGGGTGTGGTGTGTGTATATGCTTCTTTCTCTCTGGTGACGTTCATCCTCTTTCTTTTCCAAACGACTGGTGTAACCCTTTTTCCCCCAAACAATTGGTATGGCCCATTGGGGTGCTGTGGGGGGGTGGGTAGGTAGGTAAGTAAGTAGATAGATGTATAGATAGGTAGGTAGAGGGAGTTTTGGTGAATGATAGGAAGAAGGAGGAAGTTTTCAGCGAGCTACCGCGGGGAACTATGGAGGAAGAACAAGACAACATCTATCTAAACTAGAATGGAAAGGACCAGTTTTGCATATGAAACTTGCCCATTTCATTCTGGTCTAGGTAAGTGTTATTCTATATCTAGTGTAGTACCACATTTAAGGCTTACTCATTCTGACTATTAAATTAACATCTAGTGTTAAATTGATGTTGTCAATACCAACATCATTAGTGTTCATGCACTAGAGTATAAAAATAAATTTTATTTTGAAACAAATATTTTGTTTGCTATTTTTTTATAAGTTATTCAAAATATTAATATGTTTAATGGTTTATAGTGATCTTTTTGGGTAAAAATAATAACTCTTGGCACTATTTTCCATCATGTTGCCACATATTACAACTGTAGAGTTTGTTTAATCAATGGTGTAAAGACAAATCATAAAATAATCCATAAGGAAGTCATATTTGAAACTTTGATAATTTTTTATATGAACTATATACAATAAATAAATTAAAAACTCATATCAATAATGTTAAATTTTATTCACGTTCAATCAATGTTGTTGGTTGATATTATTCTTCCTATAAAAATTGGACTGCAATTTAAAATAAGTGAATAAATTATTACTCTTAAAAAATTTGGCTGGTGTTCCTATTCATGAAAACCTTTGGGCCCAAACATCCTAATTCATGATACAAAGCAGCCAGATATTTCTTTTTATAAATGTTTTTAAAATACACCATTTAGAAATACACCTTGCGCATTTATTGCATCAAATTTAAAACTATTCATAGAGGCTCACTTTTTTTTAAAAATGCTTAATTAAAACTGCAACAATTCTGGGGATAAATATGAGACAAGTCTTACTATTTCATATGACATTCTTCTTGTAAGGGTGGAGTTATTTTTACTTAAAAAGGTGATTATTGCATTTTTTAAATGCACTCTTAACTTAGTATTTCAAGTTTTTAATGTGGAACTTATGATCAAATGATTTTGACATATCTGGTTTACAATTTATGATAATTTTGTCTAGGTGATGTTTTTTTTAAATAAAACAGTTTTTCAATCAAATAGATTAAAAAGGGAATCCAACCCAAATGTTGATTATTTAACTATAAGATTAGCATACATGTTTCCCTTGTTTAGCTCATAGCAACATCAACCTGGAACTAGAGCATTACCGCTCTGCAGAGGCCCAGAACAGGATATCTCAGCTGATCGCCAAGAAACGGACAAAACTGATACGTCTGGCAAGGTGCCGCTCACAGGCAGACGACTCGGATCAACCTACTCCTAGCACCAGTAAGACCCGCAAGACAGGGCTCATGACGCATATCAGCACAGATAGTAGTGATAGCGGTCGGGAAAATAAGGCTATATTAGTGGAGAAGCCCGATGACACGAACAGCAATCCTAGCAAAAAGATAGACCGCAGCTCAAAATGGCGAACCTCAAGCAACAATAACAGTGTAGAAACTGCCGGTGCGTCAGGTTCGCATACGAGAAATGTCGAGACTAGAAACGGTGGGCACGAAAGCAGAAAAAGACGGATGAAATTTATGTTGGCATGTAGTGAAAGTTCTGACGATGAGTGGTGGCCAGCAAACAAGAGGAAGCTATGGTGGAAGAAAAACAAAGCCAAGCGAGATAATAGCAGTGATTCTGATGTGGCAACGCTACCCACAGAAAGTGTGGGAGATTCTTTGCTTAAGGTGGACAGCAGTAGTGACTCTGGAACAGACACTGCCAAGAAGAAAAGCCTCAAACGCAATACCAGAATATTATTGAAAAGTGATGAAACCGATAGTGAATCGAATAACTCTACCAAAGCTGGATCCAGTCTTCGTAAACATAACAAAGTCAATATACACGAATACAGCAAAACTAAAGGGAAGAAACTTTCTCGTCGCAAGCGATCAAACCGATCTAGTAACGAGAACGCGTTGACCTCCCTAAACCATAAATATGTCACAGAAGATAAAGCTTTGACAGACTCTGGGGAAGAGACTGACCCCATTTCAAGTAGTAGTGCTGCTTTTAGAAACAAAAACACCAATAAAGTTCCTACATCAACCAATAAAGAGGCCTTAGTTGCACTCAGTGCTACCAACGGCCGAAGCTGGTGTCAAGAGAATGGAAATTTAAATAATGCCGAGGATTGTTTATCCAGTGGAAGTGAAGAAATCATTCCCACTTTTAATCATGCTTCTTTGATGACCCCGAACGGAAAGCAGTGTAATGGATCTTTGGACACCCCTGACAGTGGGATTGTGATGGCGGCGGGAAGCAGTAGCGGCAGTAGGGAATCTGACTCCAGACCTGGAAGTAGTAGCGAGAATCATAATGTAAAGGAAAATAACTCTCATTCAAATGGAAACAGGCTGAGGGATTCTTTAGACCCCTCCGACTGGTATGTGTTCTCAAGATATAAGGAGAGAGTGAACCGTATTTGTCGAAATTACAGGAATCGTATCGGGGATTCAGATTCTAACTAAATCTTTTTGTCCTTCAAAAACTGTGATCTTAGTTTGCGTCTACTTATATATAAATATAATTTTTTTTAAATTACAGTTTGCATAAAACATTTAATTTTTTTGTTTTAAAGAAAATTTGAAGTAATTTATACCAAACACAAAACATAAATCTTCTTATATTAACCTGTATCTCTCTCCTATATGTTCATATATAGTTTAGCAATTTGTGATGTGTAGTCACCTCATTTTCGTTTCACCACCATTTTCAATCTTACCCATCATATATAAAATAAAATTTGTTATTTTATCTAGTTTATATTTATATGATAAAAAAAAAATTACTAGCTTTAATATTATAAACCTGTATAGGTTACATTTTAAAACATTAAAAGTAAAAAAAAAAAATTAATGATGCAACAAGAAGGGGAATCCTATTTGGAGAAAGGGAAAACAATTTTTTGAAAATCAAAGACAAAATAGCAATATATTATTCCTTTTTTCTTTATAGTTTTCAAACATGTCACTTAATATATTTGAATGTTTTGAGTTGTTTGACAAATGATGTAGAAAATTGTATTTCACTTACATGTTTGTAATCCAAGTAACTACCATACTTCTTCGATTATAAGACGGCATAGATAGTAAGATGCTCCTTAGTTTTTCATTATCAACAGAAAAAAAAGCTTTGGTTTAAGTAAATAAATAAAATGCTAAAATACCCTATCTCTAAAAAATATTTTTATTACTATGGAATTCACTGTACTAACAACAACATAATGTCTATGTTATTCATCAATAGGTATGTTTAAAAATAAGGTGGCCCAATGGCTAAATAATTTTATAATAAAGGAAATTGATAAAACTAAAGAAAAAGGAAAAATAAACTAATAAGAATAAATTTGCTGAAGAAAGCCCGCCTACGGAAAGAGGAAAGATCTTGGAAGAATCCAATGCAGAAAGGTGACATCATCTTCCTTTCTTCTGTCTCCTCTATTAGAAGTAATCACACACACACATTTTAACACAAATAATATTTTTTTAAATTCTCTTTTTCTTTTTTAAATAGGCCTATATAAATACTAACCATACCCAAGAAATTTATCTTCACTCACAAAAATAGTCGGCACAATGTGTTTCTAACAACGTTTCTTTAAATTAAAAATGGAGTGATCCAATGTTTGTGCTATCTATACTCTCTTTTTTCTTCTTTGTGTTTGATAAAGTCAACAATGCCGAAACATTATTTTATTCGAGTTAAAATGTGTGTGTGTGACTACTTCTACTATAGAAGACAGAAGAGAGGAAGAAGTCACCTTTGTGCATTGGATTCTTCCCACATTTTTCCTCTTTCCCTAAGTGGGCTTTCTTCAGCAAATTTACTCTTATTAGTTTATTTTCCTTTTTCTTTAGTTTTATCAATTTCCTTTAATATAAAATCATCAATAGGTATGTTATTCATCACTTCCTTCTGAATCAATATCAGTTTTCTGAACTGCTTTTTCTCTTTACTACCCCATAAAATATCTTCTTCTGAGCCATTGAGAGCATTGATTGAAAAAGAATTGTGATTCTAAGATGACATTGATTTCAAAACGCACCCACTTTTTAGAAACATTTAAATGGGATAAAAAGTGCATCCTAGAATCGAAGAAATATGGTATGTCATTTTAATCTACAAAGCCTCTTGCTACTCTGGATTTATAAAGTAAAATATTTGTTTGTTATTGTTTACTTTAGATAATGTTTAATTATCTAAATTGATTTTGTTGTTTTAGAGTGTTATCAGCCATTTGTTTTAGGTCATGTTTAAAAGGGGGNGGGGAACTGCTATTGAGCTAGTTTTTTAACAATAATATGAATATATATATCTTAAATTTTGAATCTAAATTGTTTTCATTACTATTATTATGCTTCTGGCTAGATTAGTTCATCATAAGTATAGGACAAGCCTAACATCCATACTCCAATACTTACCGATTAACAAATGTGAATTCATACTATAACTTAGCATTTTAACATTTAGCCACCATTTATATTTTCTTTAAGAACTTAAGGATACATTAAACTTAAATCAGAATTGAAGAAAATATTGTATTAATGTGGGAAGTTTAAAAATCTTTGCTTATCATGTTTTCTAATATTCAAAGCTGAGATTTGGAACTAAGAGATAAAATGAAAATAAGTATTTAAAAAAAGTAATTCATCATTCAACCCTTTCCAAAATGATTTAATTTTTTTTTTGTCTGTTTATTAAACAAACAAGTCTTTCCTCCCCTTACTCTTCTTCTCCACTAATTATTACCATGTTCTTTAAGATTCAAATTCAAAACTTAGAGGTAGAACTTAAAACTAACAATTTTGATTTAAAAAGAAAGTTAATCCAACCCATCTCCATCTAATTACTTATCTCATAATTATTTGCGTTTAAAATCTGGTTCTGCCTTATGAATTGGGAAGTATTATAATAATTTCAGATTATATAGTTTTAAGGAAAAGAAATGCACCAAACTGCAGCAAGATTATAAATTTTGAAGGCTTTATATCGAATTGTCAAGTTTGAATGGTATGTTAAGTAACCAGCATTGTCTTAAAACTAATAATGAGTCTTTGGAATATCTTTAATTCAGGGACACATAATATTGTGAATAACAAATTTCTTTGAATAAAGTATTATTTAAATTTATTTGAAATATGACACCCTGACACAGAACTCAAACTTGAGACCCTTGCCTTAGTGTGCCATTCCTCTAACACTAAGCTATAAAGTTTTGTCACATGTTAGGTCATTTATCACTTGTATTTTAAGACTGAGTCTGTGATGGATATGAGCTATCAGAAACACAGCCAGCATTGAATCCAGGTCAGCATATTTGCTGTTACTTTTATGAGTTTTAATTTCATAGATCAGCTGTGGTGCCTTGAACTGTTAGTAAATAGAGAAAAAATTATGGATAGTTTAGCAGTAGAGCATTAGTTCGCCAAGCCATAGGTCCCAGGTTTGATACTCATGTTCGACTCCTTTTTTCAACTATATTTAAATGTGCTTTTGTAAACTCCAGCAAATTTGTACCAAATGATAATTTCAATATAATGTATTTATTACCCATTGCCTAGTTTATATTATTTTAAAACAACATTTTAGTTGAAGATTATGCTTGTATGGTTTTGTTTCTATTTTCATTTTAAAACTGAAATTTGGAAAGTTTCTACTGTAGTTTGTATAAAATAATCAAGCTTTCCTAGTAGGCGTAATTGTATTATAATCTTGTATAAATATATTGTTAGAAAATTGTATAAAATTAAATTTGTATAATATTTATGAAAAGTGCTTTGGATGTACCCTTTCTATAATAATATATGTATAGCTTATACATTATATCAATCATCTAAAACTCAATAATATTTTATGTCAGTTTCAAATTTTGGAAACAGTAAAATATAAACACTTTTTTTCCTTTATCTTCTAAGTCTACTTATTCATTAGTATTAATTTTTACTACAAATTTTAATTTCATTAACTTTTTGACAAGGGTGTGGTATCTGGGTAGACTATGAGACTAAGTCTCCCCAAGATGTATCCTGGATAGTTAAGAAAAATAAATGCCAAAGGTTAAAAATACTGTTGTAACCTAAAAAAAACTCAACAAGGTGATAGAACCTACATAAATGTTTCTTGCACAGAGAAAATATTTATTTATTTCTCTTCCCATAATGAGAGTCCCCTCACTTTGTAACATATATATATATATATATATATATATATAAATTCATCACTCCTTTCAAATTCTCACCCTTCTATCCCTTCTCCAGACCACAACAAACCTCGAAAAAAAGCTAGTTTCAACAGAGTTGTCAAATTGTATTTGTGTTTAGATGCGGGTCTAACATATTAATAAATTGATATTACTCATAATATTATCCATATAAGCAAAGATTAATATTGTAAACAATATTAAAGTAAATAGCTTCACTTCTAAATGCTAGTTTATTAAATTATATACAATATTTTGTGAAAGGTTTTGATCATTTTTCTTTTATAAACGTTGCGATGTAAACTCTTGTCAAGGGGTCTGGCACGAAAAGAGCTTTGGTAAGTTTCTGAGAAACAAAGGGGGCGAGGGGATTTAGTAATACTCAACAAAAGATTTTTACGAAAGATAATTAGGCAACTAACTGTCCTAAAACCTAATATAAAATATTTACCCACACATACCTTCTGTAAGCACTAATTCACATACAAAGGATACAATTCATTAAAGGGTGGATTAAACAGAGTTTATAAAAAAATTATTGCAAGTTAATTTTAACTTTAACTCTGAAGACATTGTTTTGTGTAACCTGTGTGCTCAAATTATTGAAAAGATAATTAGTTTATATCAAAGTTTTAAAATTGAAGAAGAAGAGCTGATAAATATGTAGTGTTTAATGTGAACAATAATCACTGATGAACATAATATTACTAAACCGCTGGCTAGAGCTAATAAGACACCGTAGGTTAAGACAATTTTATTTCAGTCTCCCCTTCCACATAACATTAGCTACGCCACTCCTTTCAAATATACCGTAATTTCTTGAAGGTTTTTAAACACTTCAAGTTTTGAATAGAGAAAAATAAGGTTTATTAAACATCAAGGCTTCCCTAAAGCTTGGCCATTACTTGTGACCTGGTTGCTGCGACCATAACATTAATTCACATTGTTTATATTTTTTAACCAAAGTCACTTTGTTTTGTGACTCACTGTCACTAGGCAATAGTTTTATAGTATGGCTACTTTCATACAAGTAACAAGGATATGTATGATGGCATTCCTTTTGCAGAAACCATGTTTCATGCAAATCTGTGTGCTATGGCCTATTTTAAACACACACATTTATTAGAATAAAAAAAAAGTTATGTTAAATATTGGGACTCTTTGCCTTTTATTGAAGTGACATTAATTGTTTTACTAAATGCTAAAACAGGTAATAGCTAGTTCTAAAATGTGTAACTGGATGCCTCTTTAATTATATCAACACAAAGGTAACCATTTAGAGCATGTGTAAAATAAATGTGGAATAGCTAATTTTGGCATTTATCTCACAGATGTCAAACCTGACATCTGTACACCAGATTACTGGGTATATTATTTCATGAAATTAGATTTCATTTAACATTGCATTTTACATGTTGAGATTATATTCATATATATTAATTACGCTAATGTGTTAGAGATGAGGTAGGTTGAAATTTAGACGAAGTGTATCCACATTTGTGTGGAGATAGAGTGGAAAACTATTTAAGAACAACCACCCTCAGTATACTCGACCTCGATTCAAACCCCGATCTCCCTGTTATCAGCAATCTAGTCTAACACGAGAGTGAGGTCTTTGACCATACGGCCATCAAAACAGGTAAGTACATCTTTTAACTTGTTGGACTGTCATACAGATTCTCCCAATGGTGACCCAACTCTATACATTGCTATGATAAAAATTATATTCAATTGTTTAAATTTACTTTTCTCTCCCTAAAGCTTTCTGTGCAATTGTGTTAGTGAGTAGTATTTAAAATTCTTAAGTATATTTATACCAAATAAGGGGGCAGGGCGAAAGGAGGATTAGACTATTTTGTCCATTAAAAGGGTTAATCTTGTTATTTAAAAAATTGTGCAATTTTTCATTATAAGAAAATATGATGGTTATTTAGATATTATTTAGTTTTGACTAATTTTTTTTTACCAGGAGAGGTGATATTTAGTCTTTCAGAATAGGGTTCCTGGCACTAATAACTCTATTCCTGTGTCAGGAGCCTCCAAATGCTTAGGTAATAATTGTTTTAGACTTTTAATATAGAGAGCATGCACACAATCTTTGGATAGGAATTCAGTTAGGACGTGTATTTTTTAATTTAACTTCTTGAGAGTCCAAGAAAGGAAATTAAATTTTGAGACTAATTTGTATCTTTTGTATTTGCCTCACAAGTTGTGAAAATTTACTTTTTCAACTGGAAGTTTTCTGGTTATTAGTGACTTGAACTAGTTATTAAATTTTGACTAATGGGACAGTGTTGAAGTTCAGTTGGAAAAACACTAGTATTTGCCTGCAATAAGGCTGAAAAACCATACTGGGTGAAAAAAACAACTATATCCAACTGGGAATTACACTACGACCTGCCAGGTCAGAATCATATTCATAATTGCAGACCTAGCTCTGCTAGTAAATGATAGTGCTATCATTTTAAAATTTGTGTGAGCAAGAACTCGAGCCAAGATATTTTCGATACCAAACAAACACATTAAACACCTCCAGCTTAAGTCTAATGCTTTTTGGGACTGAGTTTAAAACGAGTCCCACTGTGTCCCATAGGCTTGCAAGTGAACTTAACGCATGGGCCGATGTGGGCCCTAGAACCGTGCACCGTAATTGGTTTCTAACCTTAAGTACAGCCCAGGGGATTGTATTCATGGGGATGTGGCTATCAAGTGGGGCCGTGTTGGGCTCAGAGAATATACCTACACCCTTGGCCCGGATAACTTGTTTTACAACAGTTCAAATACAAATAAAGCATGATTGTGTATTTTCAACATTTTGAACATCTCTCAATAAATATTGAAGCATTTTAAGTTAAAATACCACCACACTACATAAAATTACATTATTTGAATAAGTAATAAATTAAATATTTAATTAGGTGACCTGGTGGTCTAAGGGTAAGGTGTCGGACTTCTGTGCTGGGGGTCCGGGTTTCAATCCTTGGTCCCAGCACCAATTTATCTGAGTGCCAAACCCTTCCTTCACCTCTGACAAGACTTGTATTAACCACAACTTGAGAGTGTATGGAATGTCAGGTCTTCACCATGGTTCGGATTCCACATTAAACTGTAGGTCCTCCATTTCATCTTGCAATCACCCTACCATTATACATCAGCGTGTGTATAACTTGAATGAGTAGTAAGAGTAGTAAGCGGTGCTAATGATAATACATATTTAAAAAAAGTTGTGAATCCCATTGGAGCTACCAATAGGCTGTGGACACCAGTGGGTCTATGGACCACACTCAAAACTTTTATTTTTAACTTCAATACATTAAAATATTTTTTGTTTAGCTTTTTTTTTTTTTAATTTGGGCTTTTATACGAGTTGATTCGGACCATAAAGTTAATTTGGTCCCAGGAATAAACTTAGACATCCACCTGGCTCTAAACATGTTATTAATGCATGCACACATTTGCACGAAGGGAGAAGTCAATGTTTGCTGTGTTTTATCATAAAGAATTGTGCTCTGAAGAGGGTCTGAACGAATGAAACATCCTATTTATATTTGACTTTGAACCTTGATGTACTAATCTAAGCCACCTCTATAAAATGGTGCACATATGGGGGCGACGGGGGGAGGTGTGTATGGGGAAGGTTGTTAAGTGGGCAGACACGAATCTTCTAGTTTCTCAAGATCATAATGTGTTTAGTTAATTCAAGGACTTGATATCAGATTCAAGATTTTTATTTTTCTCAAATTTGGAATATTAATGGTTTTAGAGTTCTAATACTGCTTATTAGGAAGAAAGGTATTATAATATCCATTTTCATAGAGGGAGATAAACAGAATGTCATAGTTTTAAAGCCCTAATACTGCTTATTCGGTGCGAAGGTATAACACTCCTTTTCAAGAATGTAATAATTGTAAAGGTACAGTATCTCATTACTACTAGCATGCTATAAGATTTTATCCAACATAACTTTAGTAAGATTGACACCATATGCAGAGGAAATAATTGGGTATCATCAGTGTGGATTTCAACAAAATAGATCAACAATGGATCAGTTTTTTTACTATTCGGCAAATATTAGAAAAAATGTGGGAACACAACATGATGATACATTAAAATTTGATCGGTGTGTATTTGTATCTGTGTATATTAAATATACACAGATTTTAGAAAGACCTATTATTCAGTTAAAAGATACAAATTATATGGAATTTTAGTTAATTTCTAGATACCCAATAAACTTGTCAAACTAATTGATATGTGTGGCAAGGTATGGGTTGGATGTCACTTATCAAATGCTTTCAAAACGCATAATGGGTTGAATCAAGGAGATATACTTTCTCCATCACTTTTAATCTAACCTTAGGGTAATGCAAGAGCGTAGGAAAGGTTTAACATTAATCGGTACAATGCAGTTATGATAAGCAGATAATTTAGCTTTGTTAGGTAATAGTAAGGAAGCTATTTCAATAAATGCAAAAATTTTATTAGAGGCTAGTAAGGCAATAGGTTCAGAAGTGAATGCTGAAAAGATTAAACATATGATCACACAGAGAAAATGGAATGGAGATAATAATTTAGAGATTAATTTGGACAACATATCCCTTGACAGGCTTGATGAGTTTAAATATTTAGGAACAATTTAAACTAGCAATAATGACATTATATTGGAATCAGCATGCATTTCCTGATTTTATTATTTTCCTCCACTCATTCAGTAAGTTGTTGACATTTCACCTGCTTATATACAAAACAATTTTACTGATTGCTCTCTATGGGTGTGAAACATGGCCCCTCACCTTAAATGATGGGGGAAAAATTAGGGTGCTCAAAAACAAGGTGCTTTGGAAGATATCAATTAGGTTCAAAAAGAGATGAGGCGGTAGAGTAGAGGTTACATACCCTACAAACATCACAAGACATTGTCAGGATAATCAAGTTTTGTGGATTATGGTGGCCAGGTCATGAAGCGTGAATGAGAGAATCTAGAACCATGTTCTGTTTATAGACTAGCAAACCCAATGGAAAGAGATCATTAGGATGACCTGGACGCAGATGGGACGATAACATTAGAATGGACTTGACAGAGATATGGTTAAATGTGGTGGATTGGGTAGAACTAGTTAAAGATAGGCAAAGGTGGAATTCTTTTGTAAGTGCAGCAATAAACCTTCCAAGTTCCTAATGCCATTAAGTAAATAATTAAGTAATATTGGTTATTCATGAGGTTTTTTGGTCATCCCCAACATAACTATAGTAAAACTTAACAACTATACTCCATAGGGCCCATGACAATTTCCATGGCCGTTACAAAAATTTAAAACTTAAGTGATTTCATTAGCAAAAATGACAAATTAAATACTTAATAATGCGTGTTTATGAACATGTGAACAAATGATCAAGCTTGTTTGTAATGTTATGTGTGTACAAGCATAAACTTGTGTGTATGGTAATAAAGGTAATTATATGACTAATAAATGTATTTTTGTGTGAAAATAAAATTCATTATTTAGTAAACTTAGATTTTTGTCACATGTGGCTTGCTAGAGCCTTAACAGATGTCCATGTGGCCTTCGAGGAGAAAAGTTGGCCCACCTCTACTCCAGATTTGATTTTTTACTGAATTTATAAAGGTTGTACTGCACGCATTTATTTATTAGGATTCAAAGATAAAGTGGTTTGGACTTGTAAAATATTGGAGTCAACTCGTCTCTAAATAAAACTACAATTAAGAGATAGAGAACTGAAGATGTGTTGAATGCATAGGCTAAATTCTAAGAACTGGCCTACAACTTGAAATTCAAATGATGTATTATTACACACTTTAAAAGTGCTTCTAATATTCTAAAATTGAAAAATTATAAAAATAACTTCATTTCACAGACTATCTCTTCAAATAAAATTTGTTTGTGGGCTACTGACTGGATAGGATACTACCTACTACTGGCAAGCCTGGGGGCGTACTGACTTTCTCGATACTGAACTAGGAGGCCAAGATTTCAACTTTAGTCCTGTGCCCTAGGAGGTGCATTTTTTGCACCCATATTTTCCAACCTCTCCCCAGTCCAATAAAATGCATTAATTTACAACCTACCCCTTTCATATTATTTGCATCGGTTAAATAATTTGTTGCCATTAACCACTTGACAAGCACTGAAACAATTAAAAACAGTATTGCTTCAAATTATATTTAGTAAATTTATTTTTCTTATATGATTGAATTCTGGAAATTGGGGATTGAAAAGTTTTTTCCTTTTTAACTGAAATACAATTGCTTTTTTTTTCATGCACATTATTTGAGTTAATTTTAAACTTAGTTATAATCATAGCGCCAAGTTGAAAATTTTTATTCCTAACTGATATTAAATTATATTGTACATTTTGTTTGCCTGATACACGGAGTGTATACATATTTTTAGGTTCAGTAAATATGTAAATGTGATGCTCTTATATTAGATATTGTGTTAATTTTTAGGAATACTGTAATTTTTTCATAAATAAACATATATTTATAAAATAAAATGTTCACTTGGATTTATTTATGTACTATTTTGTTCTCATATAAATTTACTCTTTTTGTATTTTAAAATTTATAAATTAAATACTTAATTTAAGACACTTTTACAATATTAGTCCATAGTAAACTAATTTAGATGATAAAGATTTTTTTCCCCTTTACTACACTAACATTACATAAATTTATTTTTGTGACCTCTAACAAACATATTCAGTTTTATAGCAGTACATATTAATTCATAATTCACATATAATTGCATATCTTGGTGAATTAACTATTTAAAAGAACATTTCCCAGGAAAAATTTAAAACCTTCAAAGGTGAACTTAATTAAACACCATTTATGTAGGCTATTTATAATTATTATTACTGCACAGTAATTCGGGTAGGTCTTCAGTAAAGCTGTTCAACTTTTATCACTACTCCGGGAGACAGAAGCGGAAGGAAGAATTGGCAAGACTGGGAAGTTGCATATCTTGATTTGGATGAATCCTGAAGATACAGACATAATCAAATCTACTTTCAGCACTTGTGAAAGGAAGGAGTTGCAAAGAGAAATTGTATTCATACAGAGACACTTTGTAACACTTCCTGAAACCGCAACCAAACTTGAAATGTAAAGTTTACAATATTATTCAAATCCTTGGAGCTCTTCCATGAATAATTGACTAGTAAACCTCCCTTGGTACCATAATCATGTTAGTATCATAACCCTGTATTTAACAGATAAATTATAAAGGTAGATTAAAATTTAATATATTAGCAGTTATAGTGAGAAAATGGATTAGCCATCACCAGTAAAAAAATCTTGAAAAGAAGAAGATCTAATAACATTTACCTAAGGAAATAAATATAAAAGTTGATAAATATATGGAGGTCTGTGATTTACAAGTGATTAGAACCGTGCTTGGTTAAATTATCATTGACATCAAGGGGAATGTTTGATAAATGTGGAGAAATGTAGTTATCTCTATGAAAAAATAAACATGTAAACTATGGACCATGTCACTTTAAGTACACCCTTTTCTGCACTATTAGTCACAGGCTCAAAGGCGTTTGGCTCACAGCAGACTGGATTTCAGATGACAAGGTCAAGATTCAAATCTTAGCTGGGTACACTGGAAGATGGTTTTCCAATTCCCTTTCCACCTTAATAAGGTTGTTGCCTCTGTTCTCAATTCTTAGCCCTTATATTAAATCATTTATAACCATAATGTTGAACTTAGTTGTAGAATAAAAACTGTACAAGATTCTAATAGCATATTGGGAGTTTTTTTAGTACTGCATCTTACTACCTGTTCAGGTTATATGCATATATACTAATTACGCTAATGATTTAAGGATGAAAAAGGTTTAATATGTGGCCACCGAAGCATTAGCAGTTAAGCCTAATAATACAAAATATACAACCATATATAAAGACCAAAGTAATGACTAGTCAATACTTAAATCTCAAAAAGAGTTAATAGCCCACATGTCAAACAATTTTAACTACACCCTCATCAGTGGTCACATGGTCTGAGGCAGTGGTATTCGTTTTAGGGTACATGAATACATCTTGGGGGGTATGTAAAATTTAAATACATATATATTATTTAATGATAAACACTGAGTAATCAGTGACAGATATATGGTTAGCCACAAGAGACCTGGACATGCGAACTGGGAGTGCCAGTATTTTTCTCTCCACCCTAGATGTAGATTATAAAATATGTGTAACTTTCAATATGCACCAACAACTTTGGAGGAGCAAAGTTTAAAAAAATTCATATCTGGGAGTACGTAAACAAAAGAGGCTGAAATATCACTGGTCTAAGATATCACTCTTGCGATAGACAACTACCGGTGACAAGAAGATCGGTGCTTAAATCTTGGTCAGGAATACTGAGGGAGTTTGTTTAGTTGTTGGTCAGGAATACTGAAGGAGGGTGTTTTTTTCCTAAAAGGTTTCCCACTCTCCCTCTATTCAAACACAGGTATATTTTCTCTAATGTCTACCTTCATCAGCCTTAACCCATGAGGGTAAATATTCAAATAGCTCAGACGAATAGTAAGAGATGGAGTATATTCAAATAATATTTAAAAGTGTACTGTTCTTATAAGAGGTAATGTTTATAGCTCCTTAGTATCTAAAAAACCACTTCCTTTTTTGTGGTCAGTTCAAGATTACTCAACTTTACACATACCACCACAATGTTGGCAGACATTTTAGTCCTTTATAGACTCATTGCACTATCATAAACTAAAAAGTACATACTTACACATGTGCCTTACATATCTTGTCACTTATGAGTCAATAAATGGGTGTGTCATAAAAAAAACTTGCCACGCTTGTGAAGCTACATTATGTGTAAAAGGTCTAAGAAAGCAATTAGTTGCCTTTATTGTTAGTTCCACAAATTATATAAGATTTCTCACAAATTGCTATCCAACAACATCAATTAAATAACCAAACTAAATGTGTGTTTAAAGCATGTGTGTTAAATGTGAAAAATATATATATAAATTTCAGTTAATTAGTGTAACATAACTTTATTGAATGCTATAAACACGTGAAAAAAATCATTGATTTATTTTGGCAAATTAAAATTATCTCTTTTTCAAAGTCAGTAAGTCAACACACTCGTAAAAAAGGTGATGTTCTTCAAACAAAAATTGTTGTCTTAACTCCGGGTTTTGTAAATCTACAACGTCCTTGTTTTACTTCTTCCTAGCCATATAACGTGAATGGGTAGTAATATATAGTGCTGAAAATACTTCTTTCCCCCTTTGAGTGGTATAATGAACTATCACAACTTCATTTTCACATTATTAGTCACCAAAATAATTTTATCTTGTTTGTAGCTATAATTTTTTAATAACATTAAATTTTGGAAGGTTATTTAGATCATAACAGAACTCATAGGCATTATCAAATGGCACTCAAGAGTGTAAAACACATCTTTTATGGGTCTATCCTTATATTATTAACTGTGTGTGACTATAACACTGGTTTCAACTTGGATACAAAGTTTCCTGTCATATTTGAAGACCCACAGCACAATAGATCAGGCTCCAGGTTAAGCTACTTTGGGTTTTCCGTCATTCTACAGCAGAGGGGGGTAAATATGTACAGGTAAGAAACAAAATAAATTATAAATTTGTTCTTGATTAATTGTAAAGCAGAAATATGTTTCTTGAGGCTTTCCAGCCGTTGCTTGAATTATAACTATTTCCAGGCTTGAGCAGCATTCAATTGGTTCTGAAACGTTTGAATTAGTTTGATCAAACTGGCTGTCCGGAAATAATTTAAGCTCAGAAATAAGATTGCAAAGTGTATATTATAAGAAGGTTACAAATCCATTTACTCAAATGGTTAATATAGTGTGTGTATGTGTGCGTGTGTGTGCATGTGTGCATGTTTGTGTGTTCAAGCATTTGTACTAAGAACACCAAAGGAAGGGGGCTATCTGGCATTTAAATAAACTACTAGATTTACTTTTATATTGACATATATAATACAGTAAACTTTCAATTATTCCTCTATCGGTTAATCAGTTTCTGGCTTATCTGTGCATCAATCCAGGAATTTTGTTCCATGTTCAATTCTCAGCTATGTGTGAACTAAGCTTCCAAGCAAATTGCGGAATTTGGAATGATCATTGTTGGCCTAATAGTATGGTAAATATCAAACTATTTTTCTATATAGTCTGTTGTTTAAGGAAGTATAAATTTGCGATGTGTTTGGCGCTTAAATCTACTATTAAATTGGATTATTCTTGTGTCTGGATTATCCATGCAACTTCTCTTTCTCACCAACCCAGTTGAGAGTATTCTATAGATACAATTTTTCAACATTTAATAAAAAAAATAATTCTAAAGCTGCCTGTTACTAAACTATATTTAATATGCATACAGGTCTATACCCGGTTCATATTTGTTGAGGTAAATTCTGTCGACAGCCAAACATCTAGAGACATTGGTTTGAATTTTGACTCTAAAAAAATGTAGTCTTAATGTGATGTGTAAGCATGCTTTATGTGATTTACAATACGGTCTCATTTGCTGATATCACTTAAATATTATAAACATGTCAAAAGATAGGTTTAATAAAACAAGCAGGGATTATTGTTGACATTTTAATTCAGTAGACTCTTGACCTACTAAATCTCTTCTAACTTATCACTAATGTCTATTCATGGTAACAATGGCATTTTCTTTACAGTTGAACAAGTACTTAAAAGAATTATGTATCCTTTCACCCCCACAAATTGGTTTATCTACCTAAACATATGTCAATTTACATGACTTAGCAAAGTGATAAAATATATTTGAATTTAGATATAAATGTGATCAAGAATATACTATACTAGGTGGGCTATAGATAGTAATGGTGATAAATCTGAGCCATGGCAGAACCCTTTAAACGTTGCTCCAAATAGCTGTGACAAGAAGAACCTATTAACGTGTTATTGGTATGACATGTGTCCCCTCATGTAGAGTCCTCATAGGAGCACCAAGAGGAAATTCTAGCTTAGGCAACCAGCGCAACATACCAGAGCCTGGACTTGTGTTCACTTGCTCCTTGGAGAGGCCGTACCGGCAGTGTGAGGAACAGGAACTTGACCCTACAGGTATATATGTGTTGAAATAACATTTGTGAATTATTTGTTTATCATTTATTGGTTGTTATAAAAATAAATAGTACGACGCATCCCTATATGTTTTTTCATATGGTATATTATAGTTTGAAACAAAATTTTCAAAAATCACTTTTCAGTAACTACTATAAAATTAATTTTTCTCCAAAAATCAAGCATACAATATTATTTATCACATAAACACTTCCCATATAGCTTACCCATTTTGAACCAAATTGTGTCATTATCAAATCCATTTTAAATTTTCAAAAATTGGTCATCAGTAAGCTACCCTTAATCCTAGAGATAGAATTAAAATCATGATTTCACCTTGAGATATGATCATCTACCATCTAAATATAAAGTTCGAATGAAATCCATATACTTGTTTTAACTGTAGCTCCATGCACAGACAACCAAAGGGACAAAGGGTTATTTAAAACCCATTCTTTTGAGATCGGAGGCACATAAAATGTCAAAATCCATCATAATATCGAGGTTGAAAATATTCATTATTTCAATAATTTCTCTTAATAGGGAGTGGGGAAGTAAAAATTGAAAAGTACCAGTTATCGCTTGTCTACAACCAGTCATAGCCTTTTTTTCATATGCGCTCTGCTCTCGTAATACCTGTGTTTGTTTGTTCTCTGCTTCAAAAGGAACTAACTCTCTACATAGAAGTGTTGCTATAAATAAATGTAAATAATACGAATTAAGTCTAAATATATATGAGCATTGAAGTTCATAATATTTATTTCTGAGTGGCTGAACACAAGCCAACATTACAAGATAAACAATGCCCCAACAAGCGGGCTATTGTTGACGGACGATAGTAGTGGTGCAACTGATTCTATATGGCCTATTATAGTGGATTTGGCACCACTATTTTATTCAGAGACTATAATAGAACCTCGTTAAACCAAAATAATTGGGACCAAAGCTTGTTCAGATTATCAAAAATTTGTATTAGGAAGAAGAATATGTAAGGTTCATTGAGGAGATAGAGTATTTCCCCACATTTTTAATAACATTTTAATGAGTTTTATTAAATTTACATTTATTTTACTGATGAATTACACATAATATGTACTATAGTTTTACATTTACAATATACATTCTTACATTATTATAATAATTATTTTTAGCTACAAGAAAACCATTTGTGTTGACAACAATCTGTAAATATTTAGCATGTATTATTACTGTTTCTTAAAACTATCTTTTAACTTTGAGTTTTTTTAACCGATAAAGTGTATTTCATTTGACCTAGTTTGTTTTCCCCCCTCATTTTTTGAAAATTGAGTTCAGATTACCTCAAATTTGCACTAGCAGAGTTCGGTCTAACAGGATTTTGCTTTACTTAAAACGCTCTGCCAGGATTCTAACTAAGGATCATAAGAGCTGTTAGATGGACTTTTAACTCTCTTTAGCTATGGTAGGTGTAAAACAAAATGTATTAGAATTTATTTTTTTAGAGAAACCAAAATTAAGTTAATTTAAGAACTTATAAATTATACTCACTTTCAATTGATAAAACATAGTAGGTAACTTGTGTTCCACAAGATAACATGGAGAGTTTATAATTTTATTAATATGCTAAAATAGGTATACATCTTCTTACATGTGTGGTGTCATATTCCTATCTATAATGTTTATATTGTGTGAGATTTATTTAAATTACTTAAGGTATGTTCACTTTTGTGTTAATGTACAAGCATACCAACGGTAGATTAGACAAATCTTACAGTATAAATATCGTAAGATATGAATATGAAACATCAAATGGAAAAAAACAAAATTGCCAACAAATCAATATAAATACAAAATTACCTTAAAAGCTCCTAATACTCAAATTATCATATTTGTAATTTGAAAGTAAATAAATATCTGAACGTTCAAACACCTTATTGTTAACAATTCAATTAGTCATGACTTTATTTTAAAAAAAACTTGTATTTATAGTAAGAGCTTTTTTATAAACTTTTTTTAAATTTATTCTTAGTGATAATTTTTATATATATTTATAAATTATATAATTCATTGATTTGCTCTTTTATTTATTCAAGTCTAACTTTGATTACTTCTAATATGAAACTACTCTTGTTAAGATATTATAACTGGGTGATAACACTAAATTATGCAAACAGCTTGAATTAACTAGTTTTTTTCAATTTAAAAAATATGGTTTTTAACAACATAATTAAAATAAACAAGAACATGATACTGTTACTCACATGGTGGTCTCATGGTCAAAAAATGTGAGGCTCACAATCAAATGGATTGCTAGTGACTGGGAGGTTGAGGTTTGATTCTCAGCCAAGTGTGCTAAGATGGTATTTTATGGGTGTATACCATTACATCGCAAGTCCATTACATCGCATGTCCATTACATCGCGTTTTGGGAACAAATACATTGCAGGTCCAT
>CABEEJ010001747.1:116230-134326 GCA_901482245.1 Timema douglasi | reverse complement strand
CCCCCCCCTCCCCAAGTAGTTTTTTGTTGGTTTGTTGAAATTAAATATTCGGCGAAGTGTGTATACAAATTTGCAAAGAGAGTTTATTTACGGTAATTGTTAGATTTTTCTTCAAACTTGAATTTTAAACAAAAAATGTGTTTTAACGTAAACTGGGTATGTCGGTAAAAAAAAAAATCCAATCCGCTGGTACCTTATTCGTCGAAGTAGGATTTGTATTAGTTGAGAAAAAGGGATGTTGACAACAGAAATAATTTATAGGATTATGAGAGTGAAAAGAAAAAATATATATACTTGAGTCAAACTATTTGTATTTTTCAGCCACACAGACTACTACTAGGCAATGAACCTTGACTCTTGAGGCATTTAACTACCACAAATTGGAAACCACTGCATTGAGCTAATAATTTATTACTTTACTACTGATGCATCGAAAAACTGATTTCTAGCTATTTTAAAAGAGATTGATTCGGATTAATCGACTATTGAATTGAAAACGCATATCCCATCCATAGTTAACATTATTTATATTTACAAATCAATATTGTTTTTTNTTTTTTTTTTTTTTTTTTTATTAATATAGGCCCTACACTTGCACGGTTAATTAAATTCAAAAACCATAGGTTTATGTATTAATGCGCTAACGATATTTAGTTGGGCTGTCTCAATCACTGAAGACTAAACAGTGGTTCGAACTATAAACACGCTTCACTGTAGGGATGTTCGATCTTCTCGAAAATCGCTTCTTTGTCCTTGATTTTTTTAATCGATTCAAAGACCTCGATCTGATTCCCTTATCGATTATTTTTCTAGAGATTTTAAAAAGATCGAATAGATTCAAGGGGATTTAATTTGGTTAATTTTAGAAAATGTTTTTGTGGACTATTAGTACAAGGAAAATTTTGAAACCAAGTCTTGCAATCTTGGGCTACTAATTAGTTATTATTTGTTTTTAGTTAGTAAAATGAAGGGAATGAGCCACTGATCTACTCTTCTTACGTCTAGGTTCTGTAAATTATCCCATCACGTTTTTATTATATAATATCTTTATAGTGACGTGTTGGCCAACAAGTCGATAGCTTGGAAGTATTACGTAAAAACCTCATTTGCCCCATGGAGTTTTGGTAGTTATAGAATGCTTACACCTACAATCTACACTTCCACTAAGCTAGTAATTCCCAAGTTTTGAGACCCCCCTCCCAACCCCCCGCCAAGAAAGGGTGTGTGTGAGGCTTCCTCAAGATAAATACTAACAAGTGTATTTAGATTTTGTTCAATCACTGGTTCTCGAACAATTAATTTAAACAAATAAGGTGTACTGAATTTACAGTTTCTGAAAGATTAATTAGCTGTAACTAAGGTAAGAAATTAAGTGCACCCCTTTCTGGGGTCTAGTGATAAAGGTTCTGGTTTGTCTCCAATATACAGCCTGATTTTCTTAAGAATCATCTAGAAGCTCCTGGATCCCCAATCTACCTTTTGAGTTAAAGGGTAAAAACCTTAAAAAAAAACACACAATTTTACTACCTCCTTTCCCTTACATAAATATGTTTTCCCACCACCATTGATTCTTCTCTTCAAGTAAAACATTTAAAGTGCTCCTCATTATAGTAAGCTTACCACTACACACAAGTACCTCTAAATTTACGAATTGGAAAAAAGAACAGAAACAAGGTGTACATTGTATGTAAGGCCACACACATTATTTAAATCACTCCCCTCTGTGGTTACCACACAAATAATTTAAATATCTTCCAGAGGCATTTATTAAATCATACATTTTTGCTCCCTCACCCCTTCTCGATACAGTTTTACGCCACCTCCCCTCTGCTCAATACATTTTTGACGTCACCCTCACCCCTCGTTAAATTTTTGCGTCTCCTTCACCCTTCTCGCCTGGCTTAAATTTCTAGGTGCACCACTTTTGGTTAGTATTTATTATTAGCACCACGTCATACTAGCCGTTCGGGTTATACGTACTTACGCTAATGTGTAATGGTAGGGTGATTGTGAGATGAAATGGAGGACCTACAGTTTAACGTGGAATCCGAACCACGGTGGTGGCCTGACATTCCTCACACTTTGGTTAGTGTAGTCAAATAAATCAAAACTTTATTTACATGAATCGTAAGATCGATTCAATGAACTCGATCTTTAACATGAATCGAACATCCCGTCATTGCTAAAATTTACAGAGTATATTGTAAAAGGCTTGCCTTCAGAGTCAGACTGAAATCTACCACTCAGCGAAATGATTAGTGATTAGTAGTCTACGAAGTAAGATATGTTATTTATACGGTGAGTCCTCTTAAGGGTCACCACCAAAAAGAATAGGAAAAACCACCTCCCCATATAGGGGAAGAGAATGGAAAACGTAATTTCAAAGTTAATTTTCAATATACATGAAAATAAAATATAAATGTCTGTGAGTAATATAAAATATGATTTAATTTTTTTTAACTAATTATTCTTTTAGTGAATTTTTTTTCACGATATATTTAATATTCAATTAAACTAGTATAAATATTAGATTAATATAATTTTTAGCATATAAAAAATAATCTAAATAGGATTTATTTAAAACTATATAGATAATAGAACAACGTTAGCTTAGTACCATCTAGCGGAGTAAATGTTAACCAGTCAAAGGAAGAATTTCATTAATGCTTTAGAGAAAGACGGTTCACTTTAAGTGTTACATTTTATAAAAATAATAAATTTTTTTTTATATAAGCTGATATCAGTTTATTGTTCTAAAACCTAGTTTATTTTAAAAACTATTTCGTGACAATATTTTTTAATACAGCAATTTCCTTCTCAACACATAAATGAGGTAAGCGGTCATTGAAAGGTTACAACTTTCTTTAGCCAGTGATACTATTTTAAGCATTTTTTTAAAAAATAACTAAATAGTTAGTAAATTAAATTAGAAATGTAATAGTAAGATTTAAAAAAAGTTTATTTGAAATTATATATTTACTAAAGTTTTTAAAATAAGTTTCATAAAATATCTTAAGACCTATAAAATATCTATTGACCTATATTTTTTGGAGTAGTAAGATTTGGTACACGGTCCAGATTTTTATGGGGATGATCGTATGGATCTGGAACCATATATAAGGAAGGGAACCGTTATTTTGTTAAATTTTGACAAGATGAAAATCTGGAGACTAAAGGCGGTGGGTGTGTTTTACTTTAATGGTTAGTATTTCCTTAAAAATAGCGTTGTTTTTGTCAACTGCTCGATCATGAAATGTTTAAAGAATTACGGTGAGTAAATTGATGTGTGATTCTCTATATATCCTTTATCTATGGTGATTCTATTGTAACTGGTCCTCAATAAATAATTTTAATTCGCGATTACGCAGGCCATATCTAAAATCACGTGACCATTTCAACCAATGAGACACTTCATCCAATCGAAAACTTCAAAAGAAAAAAAATCTACAACAGACATGTCTACAGCAAGGAGTCAGCTGATCAATAAAAATAAACAATAAAAAAACTTTGTTAAGAAAACTTCCAGAATGTATTTTTAATGTATTACAGTCACAATAAATATATTTATAACACGATTTTAACTATCAAACATAAATGAAATTAGTCTGAAAATGCAAAACACATGTATGTACTTGCTCTGAATGTAAACAAAGCAAGCACCATTAATATAACCAATCACAAAATAAAATCTAATCATAAACAATAATTTATGTTGATGTTTAAGATGAATCCCAATGCACATGCACATATTTACGCATTTGATATTGCTACTTCGTATAAACTATAATACTTAGAAAGTTAAAAGTTGATCAAATATTTCTAAGTACAGACTTACAGATAAGAACTCTGTGGCCAGAGCAGCATCGATTTCTTATGGACCACGGATTCTATGTCAGGACCTTTAGGCACACCAAAATTATATCATATTAGAACGTTCCACATCCAAATGCCCACTTTTATTTTATAGTTCCACGGTGTACAATCCTGAGCTGTGACAATCACAAACCAATCCTGGTAATTAATAAATTAAACATCAGACAAACTATTACCTTGTCTGAGTGCTCAAACACAATCTGTTAACACAGTCTTCACCTAAACATGATCATAAAATAAGATAAATGAACTAATATAATTATAATGTTAACAGAAATAATTAGGGGAGAAAAAAAGAAATAAATTACATACTCTGCTACATTTGTATACAGGGATAGTGGAAAACCCTCTTGATGAAACCCCCCCCCCCCACCTCCCCTCAGAACACCCGACTGGGATTTGAACGCTGATCTCCCTGTTATCGGCTGTCTAGTTTAACACAAAGAGTGTCGCTTTAGACTATGCGGCCATCGAAGCAGGTACATATTATTCGGTGAAATAATCTAATTGTAATGAAGTAATATTTTGATAGGCTGTATTAACATTTTATATTTGTTTATTTAGCTAATGCAAAGAGTCTCTTTCATTAAAGTGATGGATTTTCACTTTTATATGAACAATAGAATTGATGTCTTTGAGCACTTCAATGTGGAGTCTTTCCTTCGTAACTACGGTATCTGTGTGAGCCTGAAATACAGGGGGAAAGGTAAGAGACACATGGGCTATATATATAAACAAACTACCCTGCCAATTTGCATACGTTATATAGTTCACTTTCCTGTAGATAATTTAATTTTGTGACGATTAGGGACATGTGAAACTTTGACAACTTTGACTTCACTTGGAATATTTGTCATTTGTGGCTTCACGGTTTTAGAAAAAATTGTTTTTACAATAATTACAAATCTGGGCTAATAAGCGCATAGTAGTAGTTTATTTTGAGTTTTATCATTTATTGCTGTTATGAACACTACAAGAAAACGTTGTGGTAATAACTTGCTTTATCAACTTAGGCTGAATTATGTAAAAACAATTTGGGTAAAATTTTATTTTATATATATACCTATTTTTTCAACTTAGATCATCTTGATATTATGTATTCAATTTGGTTATAAAAAAGTGGACTTTACACACCGCTTCTAATGAATATTTTATCAGAATTATGATTACAAAAATATATTCAAAAGTATAGCATTTTTTTTAGCACCACACCTTGCTACCCGTATGGGCTATACACTATGTACTAATAACGCTTATTATTATTATTATTATTAGCACCGCGTCTTATTACCCGTTCGGGCTATACGGCAAAGATTTATCTGATTACCAAACCCTTCCTTCACCTCTGACAAGACATCTTGTGAATGTGGGGAATGCCAGGCCTCCACCGTGGTTCGGATTCCACGTTAAACTGTAGGTCCTTCATTTCATCTCACAATCACCCTACCATTACACATTAGTGTGAGTGCGTATAGCCCGAACGGGTAGTAAGACGCGGTGCTAATAATAATAATTTTATCATATTAATTTGGATACCATTAATCAAGTAAAAAAGCATCAAAATATAAAATAATATTTATTTTATTGTACAAAACACTAAGAAAAGGATACTCATCATCATCAACTGATTTTAGCCGGTGGCCGGGTCTGTTTAGTAAAATGCCTCCATCTCCCTCTGCCCTCCCCCATCTCTTCCTTTGTTTCCCTTGCGATCTCTTTTCTACATACTTCATATCTATTTAAATTCGTTAAATACTATCTCATGTACCCCCCTGTGCCCCAACTCTTGATCCTACCTCTTCATTCCTTCTTCTGGTGACAGCTAGCATGCTTCTCAAAAACTTCATTCCCATGGCCTCCACTTTCCTTGTTTCTCTTCTAGCCAAAGTCCAAGTTCCCGCTGCATACATTATTATGGTTATGAAGTATGCACCTCCTTATACTTCAGGGGCACTTCTCTTTTCCATAATAGGTCTCTTACACACCTGTAGAAAACCTCACCCTGCTGCCCTCGTCTCATTATAGCTTTTCCGCTGCCCCAATCATACTAACCAGATACTTCACACTCTTCGCTTCTTTCAATTCTACTTCATCCAGTTCCATCACCTTTCTGGTTATCTGCCTTGTCATCCCCATCACTTCACTTTTAACCATATTAAATTTATCCCACACTTTTTCACTTCCTCATTCCATTCCTGCAACTGTGCCTGTACTCCTCTTCATTCCCCCCCTTACCTCCCTAGTAGACCGGTGGACAAAACAAAATAATAATAATAATTATTATTAGCACCACGTCTTACTACCCCTTTGGGTTATATGCACTTACGCTAATGTGTAATGGTAGGGTGGTTGTGAGATGAAATGGAGGACCTACAGTTTAACGTGGGATCCGAACCACGGTGGAGGCCTGGCATTCCTCAGATTCACAATATGTCTTGTCAGAGGTGAAGGAAGGGTTTGGTAATCAAATAAATTTGTGCCGGGACTGAGGATTGAATCCCAGACCCCGAGTACAGACGTCGAACACCTTACCCCTAGACCACCAGGTCACCCAACAAAATAATAACTTGAGAAAATAAAAAGAGGGATACTAAAAGAAAAAAAAAATCTGGTAGGCTATTGGACAAAGAAAAACAAAACAATTAGGTTCAAGCAGTAACAGGAGTTGTGTAAATCTACTATCTATATTTTGATGAATGATGACCTTTTTTTTAACAAGTAAAGCCAAGAACTAGGTCAAAAAACTAATTAATTTCAATTTATTTGTTTTGTAGAGTTAACTAATCTCTCTATAAAACATATCGAGTCACCATTATACCTAAAATGACTAGTTCATCCTAAGTTTTGTTATTGCTCATTTGTAAATCATGGTTTGGTATGGGCCAAATTCTACATTATTAACAACTAGCAATCCCGCAAGGCATTGCTCGTGACCCACTGTGGTATAAGAATTATATAAGCCCCCCTACCCTTCCCCCGCAGTGCCCATACCTCTGAAACGTAATTATAAACCAGATTAACAATATTTACTTCAAACATTTGTTAAAGATAGCCTAATAAAAAAGCTTATTAAAAATTTAAAAATCCAGCTTTGAGGTGCATTTGGACCCCCTTCCGTCCACCTATGTTAAAAATTTCAGATCTCTGCGTGCCATAGATTTGGCTGGGCATCGCACACAAACAAACACACACAGACCTGTTATTTTATTATTATAGATGTAAGGTGGCACCACTTGATGGAATTTGATTATGTCACCAAACACACAAGTTATATTATGAAGACAGCCAAATACACATATTTTTTAAAAATAATTAAAGTAATGACTTTAATTGGACATTGGTGTTGATTTTAAAGGTTTATTTATTAAAGTTCCAAAATGTGATCTGATTTTAACATCTTAGTTTATCTTACATATCGCTTTGTGTATGTAATACGCTATCGTGTGTGCCAAGTGATGTCACACGGTTGGCCAATCAGATGCCATTCTACATCTGGCGCTACCTTCTTATTTATTGACAGCAATTATCAGTACAAAAGTCTGCCTTTTAATTTTAGAGGTAATACAAGTTGAGCTTCCATCTCAAATTCAGGTCAAATCAGTTCCCATTTTAAGGAAACATAATTTATTCTTAAATAGTTGATAGTAATCATAATCAAGATTAGCTTTTAGAAAATCATCTATAATAATTATTTTGTATATATCTGACATGTTTCTGTATGTTGAGTAACAGCTGTATAAGACTCAAAATTTTGTCAAACGGCACTTTATGTTTTATCAATAGCAGCATACACTGATAATTTAAATTTTGTCTTTTATTTAGCACCGCGTCTTACTACCCGTTCGGGTTATACACCTATGTACTAATCACATTAATGTTTTAGAGATCAAAATGAGTGAGTTTAGACAAAGTGTAGCCACATTTGTGTGTATGAAGAGTGGAAAACCATTTAGGAAAAAACTCTCGGACCCAACCGGGATCAAACCCCAATCTGCCTGTCATTAGCAGTCTAGTATATTAAAGGGGTAGTGTCTTAGGTAAAATGACCATCGAAGCGGAGTTTCTTTATTGAGATCAGTACTCATTGTGCTGACATCAGCCATCTTGGAATCACTATGTATAATTATCTATTTCAATGCAATGGGTGTACAGGTGTTAGCGAAAGTTTGATCAGATGCGGCATCAACTACATGCAACGACTGGGTTTGACTGTGATGGAAGGTCTATTCACATCAGAACGCTACAGCAGACTGGCACGCAAGATGGGGTTCCAAGTACTCTACTCCAAGCCCTACTCCAGTTGGATGGAAGACAGGAAGATAATCTTCCCTACCCTGGCCGAGGGAGGCGGATCGGCGTTTATCATGGCGGCCTACATACAAGCATGAAATTTAAAACAAAATTGAAATTTTTTTAAGTGAAATTTATTATATACAATATGTACAGAATTAAGTTTCAACCATAAAAATAGCACAAACTAATATTTAATTCAATACAATACAATCTTATCTTATACATATTGATTCTAGACATATATTGACATTATGAACATTAAATTAGATAAAAAAAGATACGTTTTTACCAGCCTTAAAGGATCATGAAGAATATTGGGGGGTAAATGAAATGTTGCCAGGAGGGTCAAGTTTGATGAAGTTCTACTACTAAGTCTGTCCACTTGTTAATTATTTTACCCCTACCAATTTCTATAAGTAAAAGCTAGGAGAGTGGAGGAGAACACAAGAACAACATTGAACATTTGAGAGTTGCCTAAATACTAGTGAGCTCATCAACACATGTGTTTCCATTATTATAGATGTGTAAGCATAACCATTTGACACAAACATGCTCTCTCTCTCTCTCTCTCTCTCTGATACATAATGTTTGAGTCATTTAAAGTGCACAATCTGAATCTATACTTCATTCACGGTAGGAGTTTACCTCTGAAAGGTCTTTTTTCTTACCAATATCCTACTATATAATATATTTCTGGTAGGGAAAAGAGTCCTTTCCCAGGTAAACTCCTACCGTGAACGAACTATAATGGTTATATAAGCACACAACTTAAACTAATGAAGTAAATAGCCAAGCTATTATATTTGTTAATTACAGCTATGCCGCATATAAATATCAATATAAATTTAAAGAATGATATTTAGATGCGGCTATAACCGTAATTAACAAATATCATGGCTTGGGTATTTAATTTATGATATCCGCATTTTTACAATGGCTATTATACTATTGGCAGCATTGTAGATGGCTGCGTTATCTGATGTTCCTGATCTTAAGGCATATTCCACACTAGCGGTTAAAATGCTAACAACCGCGCCTTAGAATGAAACCATAGTTATTAAGTTAGATAATAAGTTTTCTTCTAAACCAGCGTTTTTACCGAGTAGCGGAAGAAACGCGAATCAAACTACAGCAGGCGTTAACAGGCAGTTGTAACCTCAATCTCACAACAAATCTTTCAGCAGGAATAATACTCTTCCTCAAGATGGTATCCCGTTTGGCAATATTTTCATTCACTAAACTAACTAGTTCATCAAATGAAGCCACAGACATTCTATAGTACAAAAAGAACTACTTTGGGTACATTCTGTGATTCATAATCATAATATGAAACTGTCCTGTTGAGAGACATTTCTTTTGATTAATTTTTTTTTAAAGAATTTCCATAGACAAAATAAGTCCCACAATACAACCGACCTGTACAATGTCCATTTATAAACCATCCTGCACAAGTGGAAGCAACAACTGCGGCATTTAAACCGCTGGTGTAGAATCAGTAGCGTTATGGTAGCTGTTTAACAGTTGCGTTTGGACAGGTACAGATTCAAGAGTTTGGGGGTGTAAGCTAGTGGCAAAATCGCCATGTTTTAACCACTAGTGTAAAATTGGCCTAATTGATCATTCATATTGATGTAATTCTTTGTGAACACATCAGAAAATGGGATGTGTTAGCAACCCTATAGGCAATAACGGGGTATTGTAAGGTTAATAACCTGCCATCCAGGTATTAAAGAATATTGTGAGTCGCCGCCAGTAACAATAGCTTCCTAAAAGCTATTAAGGGGAGGTGGCTTCCTTCCCTTGTCTTGGACCGTGCTAACGGTCCGAGGGACATTAGGGTTCGTCCAGTTTAGATCTTCTGGACCAATGGGAGTATTTCTTCATTATTTAAAAAATAGTATCCGTTGAGTCGCGTAGGAGACTCAGTACTCTGGTCTCACCGGGTGCTACGGCCAAGGACGCTCCCAGATGAACTCTAGGGTGTCATATTTTTGTGAACCTTTAAACGACCCCTCGTGTTAGTCGCTCGGTTAGTCGCCACGGCTATAATTATTATAATAAAAAATAATCAGGCGTGATAGCGAGTAGTAGTTATATTATATCACGACTAAGCAGTGGATATTGTAATTCACCTTAAATTGGTTGACGGCCACTCTCACACTAAATACGACGAGTGACGTGTATCAAGTGAATTGCTAAAATAAATTTAAATAAATGATTTCTTTAATTAATTTAACCCACTATACGATCACTACCAAATTTTATATTGAAATAAGATAAACATTCATTCCGTGTATACCTAATTATATTTGCGAAGTCGTTACAGTCATCTACAGGCTGGCCACGAAGTTGTGTTAGCCGAGGTCCGTTTATGCGCGTAGCAATATGTAGCTGACAATTTCTGCACATCCATCACAGAATCAACCTTAAAATATGAATGAAGAATGACACTGCGCATGGATCAGTTTCCTGATAGTTCAGTGGTTAGAGCAATGGCATAGCAAGCCAAAGTCCTGAGGTTGATTCCCATATTCATGTGTCATTTTTCAATTTAAAGGATACTTATAAACCAGCTTAAATCCACAACAGACACAACAACCAGTCTCCGGCCGTTGAATCATCAACGTGAAAGGAGAAACCCACATTTCACCAACAATACATTTTTCGGCCCCCGTCAGGAATCAAACCCTGGACCCTTAGTTCAGTATTGACACAATACAGACTGAGCAAAGGTGTTGGATGATACACACATGCCGTTAAAAGTGAAACTTTTTTAACTCAAATTTTGAGCTAGTGTTTCTATCTGTTAAGACATTCATGACACCTTTCTACTGCACTTTAGACTATGGTTAAATGAGGTCTGTCATATTTAAATTAATTACAATAAATGGGTATTTGCTGTGCCCCTTATGGGGTCTAATATATAGAAGTTGGGTTATTCCCTTTATCCTTCAAATAATGAAAACACACTATGTTATCGATGACACATCCGACAGATTTCAGAGATATTGAAACAGTGTAAGAAGCAAGTTCCCCTGTTATCTAATATCATACCTTGTTGTCTAGTATGTGAGTATTATAAGGAGGGAATACTTTATATATCAAAATTGGCTCTCTCTCTCTCGCAACACACTTTGAACTGTCATCACTAAAATATGTTATAAAAGTAATTGAGATTCCCATAAATAAACTTAAAAATTATCAGAAATGAATACTTATATCAACAAAGTTAGTAGTATTGCAGAGAAAATACATAATTTACAGCTAAATTAAAATTAATTTAACTTCCCTTATTGGAACACGGAGGGGTGACTTTAAAACATGATTTAAAGTGGGAGTGTAGGGAACACGAGAAAAGGCTAGTGTTTTTTCAGTATTTATAGCAAAATTTTTTTGGGCCAAAATAAAAATGAAATATTACGCCAGTAGAAACATAGTTAAATTTTCTTCACATGGTAATATCAACAGTTGTTGAATATCTATTTTGAACATAGCTGCATTAGAGGACAAAACTTTTTAAACAAATAGAAAAAGTTTGTCATTAAATTACAGGACACCATTTACAGATTTTCAACAACTGTTAACATAACCATGTATATAAAATTTATGATTTTTACAAAAAAAAAAATCTTGCTATTGAAACTGCAAAAATACACTTCACATCAATATCACATCCCTACTTCCCCACCTTAAAAGGATTGCATTGTGGGATCAAGGTGTTGGTGGATTTTTACGAGGTTACTGGTATGGACAGTTTTATATTGTAACAATTCAGCTAAAAAGTATGCAAGAGGCCTAATAAAATGAGTCGGATCAAAAATTAGTTCAGATCAGTCTAGTTCAATATGATTCTCGATTATTTTCAACTGGACTGTTAATAATATATGATGAGAAGATATATGAATTTTGTGACATCCCATAATCATAATTATATTATTTACACTTTGGTTATGTTTTTAGATGGTCTTGCTCACTTATTGTCAAGCCAAACAATGCTATCAGACTCAAGATTGTTACATAATGAAAGGAAATACCCTTATATTTAAAATGATACATTTACAGCCCTAATCAGGATTATAACTTTACACCCTTAATTCATTGGAGACACACTTTACCAACAAATCCAAGGTGTAGAATTCCCCTAATTATTGATGATCACTTGTTACAAAGTAAGCAAGTGTGGCTCAATCTGTTAAAAGCAAGAGCTGAAGAATAGATCTTGTGACACTTATATTCTTAAGTTTTGATTTAATAACATTTAGAATTTTATGATTAAGCTTCTTCAAACTAAAGTTCATCTTTGTGCAGGTTAGGTCTGACTGGTAGAGACGCCCAGAACTCTGCTCGTTCTTTGAGCAGGCCGCTGTCCATGTACACGTCGGAGCCTATGTGCAGGTATTCGAGGTTACTGGATGTGATGGGCTGCCACCGGACCGCGACATCCTTCTCGTCAGGGGTTGGGTTTCTGAGATAAACAAGGCAATATTTTGAAATGTACTGTACATACTAGGTTTGGAGAGAAATTAAAATGGTTTGTTCAACATAATGGTTGATTTGAATTTAAATATGTTTAAATAAGATTTTGACTATTGGTTTTTATATTTTCTTGTCCTAGAATATTATTGTGAAAATTGGATATAATTATAGTTGTTAATTTACAGTATTTAGTGATTTTCATTGACAGTTTTATAAAATGGTACACTGTACAGTGAATGCAATATTATTATTATTGTATAAAGTTTCATTATCTTTGCTATTAAACCTACTTTATCCGAGTGTTGAGCTATAGATGTTTAAACCAATATTAAGCGTTTTAAATGTATTAACACACTTGTCATGGTACAGTTGCCCCATGGCTTCTTTGGTGCTGACTGACAGCTGACGGCTTTGAAAAGCTACCAGACCAAATTATGTATCTCTACGCCGAACCATATGCTCTACAAAAACATGTGTTTAGCAGCTGTTATTTCTGACAGTCAAAATTTAGGTATATACCTAAATGTTGACTGTCAAGTCAGCTGTAAGCTGTCAGTCAGCACCAAAGAAGCCATGGGGCTACTGTATTATTAAAAAGTTATGAAAATATAAGGGGTTTGGCCACTAACATTTTACTTCACCCCACTCATAGATCCCTTAAGAGTTTTATTTTTACTAATACATATAATACCATGGTTATTAACTTAATTTCAGAGGGAGGGACAAGGAAATACATTTTTTTAAAGCCTAACGCACTTAGTCGCGTGGATAGGGAAAGGCAATCCTTAATGCAACCTTAATCTTTCTATTACTGTAACCCAGTGTGTTATGAGATTGATTCTGTTTCATAAAGGGTTTGAACCATAGATGTTGAGCCAGGAAGTAAGCACTTTAATGTTATCTTGGCAAGCAACCGACTCTTAAGGCAACCACCTCGGTCAGCGAGAAAGTATCAATCAGTGTCAGGTAACATGTCTTAAAATACAATGTTCTGTGTAGTTTTATGGAACTAATTTCCTATTCTGTCTAAACTTATACTTCCTTTCATCCTTCATCTACAGCCACCCTCTGTTATGTCAATAAGAAATAGGGTAAAGAAGGCTAGGAAACTTATCTCAAAGTAAGGAAGAAAGCTCGTTGCTAGCTCTTAAATATCTTAAGTTTTTGTTGTGACTATCAAACAATTACTATATTTGACTTGTTAGAGGATGGATAAATAAAGAACCCCTTTTCATCAAGCCTGGTCTCATAGCTCTGCCAATGTTCTTAAAAAATTATTAAAAACAAGATGATCTAATGTTACAATTTTACTTTATTTTTTTGTACCAACAAAACTAAAAATATCTGGTTGTTAAGGGAAAGGAGTCCTGTTTGAATCTTTGACTTTATTTTGGCATGGGCCATGTTTTGAAATAATACATAGCTGGTTAAATATTGACTACGCGACAGCAATTTCTCTCTTATTGAGACGGCCTACTTGACATGTTCTATTTACAGCTTTAACCGCTATACTTACCCTGTTCTCGCAAAGTCTGTCCACATAGTTATCATCTTATCTGTAATCTCAATGTCTTTTTCAGAAGGCACAAGGCCTGGAAATACCCTGTCAGAGGGGAAGAGGTACTGCAACTCATCTGCGTGACACACACCTGAAATAATTAAAAGCAAGGTTTTAGTTGACAGTTGACACATTTATCAAGGTCAAAAATAGACATCTAGATTAGAAACTTTAACCATAAATCTTTGGTCTATAGCAACAATGTTCTAGCTTTGAGCTATAAAGGTGGATATGTTTTCTTCCCAGGGAAACTGTCAACAGAATAGTTAATTGAAGCTCTCGCTACCATTGTAACTGAAGTATTAACGGAGTAATCTCCTACTTACCAAAGTCAGTGGTCAGTCCACTGAACAGTTCGCTGAAGCTCTTAGTCCCTCTGTAGTCAAAGTAATAATAGTACACTGGGGCAGAACTAACTTCTACTTGCAACTTAACTGCCTGGTCGGCCCCGGATAAGAACCAGTTGTCAGTGAACATCTGCGCAATACAAAATTGTAACTTGGATTATCATTTTTTTTTAAGTACTGGGCTGTTCACACACTAAGCTCATACCAAGAGTCCTTTAAGGTTTAATCAGTGCACTCTGGTAGCCATGGTTTGTACTCATTGCTCTGAAGTATTGGGAAAGTTAAATGAAAGAATATGGCTGGGCTGCATATGAATTCAGTCCCGTTAGGAGTGGGTGGAAAAACAGGTTGTCAGAGTTCGGCCCCGCGTTGGTGTACTAGCTTGGCCTCGTTAAGAGTAGTGTGGAGAGCAAGTTGTAGGAGTTCGGCCCTATGTTGCATGTTGGTGTACTAACTATGCCCTGTTAATAGTGGTTGGGAGGACATGTCAGAGTTTGGCCCCATGTTGGTGTACTAATTCAGCCCTGTTAATAGTGTTTGGGAAGGCAGGCTTTTGGCAGGAGTTGGGCCCCATGTTGGTGTACTAATTCAGCCCTGTTAATAGTGTTTGGGAAGGCGGGTTGTGAGATTTCAGTCACATGTTGATGGTGTACTAACTCGGCCCGGTTAGGGGAGTTGGGAACGCAGGCTGTTGGAGTTTAGCCCTATGTTGGTTTACAAACTCGGCCCTGGCTGTCTTGACGTTGCATTAAGGATGAATTTAAATGTTTTAGCAAAGAGCACAAAAAACAGCAAGTGATGAACAACAGTATGGCACAACACAATCCTAAGTGCCCCAAAGTTTTACCATTATACATCTAAATATTCAGATTGAACAAGATCCACAATACCATTTCCGCTCTAGTCCCAGGGATGGACAAGCGGACCAATTTTTTTGGCTTCGTGGGCACACAAAACTTTGAGATTTGTCATAATATCAAGCTCAAAAATGTATTAAAAAAATTACAATACTGTCTCAGTATGAGGAAACAAACTTTTAATTGATTGTACCTACATCAACCACACTGTGAAGAGTATCGTTATTAATTGGCTTGTCACCAAAGTAGAAGTCTCTGATTCTCTGGCTGACCTCTTCAGTCTTGAGCGACGTCTCTCCATAGAACATGGATATAGGAGCTACACGATCAAACTCCCTGTCTAGATCCTGTACAAGATTATCCTTGGCGAAGATGGCTGAAAAATTTCAAGAAGAAGGTTCTCCAGCACTGTAAACAACATTACCATATTGGATTAAATAGCAAAGCTATTATACTTGATAATTACGGCTTTAGCTGCATTTAAATATTATATGCTTTAAATAGAAAAAAAAAAGTGTGACCCGAACAGTTAGTAAGACGCGGTGATGATGACGATAAATAATAAATTAATAATAAATAAATAGAAAGATGACACATGGACATGGAAATCAAACCCGGGATATCAAGTCGGAGGGGCTGCGTTATCTGATAGCTTGTGATCTTAATTGAGCAAATATATGTAACTGACAATTTCCACATGTCCATAACAGACTCTGCCTTGAAATATGATTGATGAATGACTCTGGGCACGGGATGGTTCCCGGATAGCTCAGTGGTTAGAGCATTGGCGTACTAAGCCAAATAATCTGGGTTCAATTCCCGTGTCCAGGTGTCATTTTTCAATGTAAGTAATATATTATTACCATATTCAAAAAGTATAATCACATCTTTATAAATTAATAATGTTCAAGTGAAATCATCATCTTATCTTTACCCCCACCAGAGTGGTCATGTGGTCTTGCAGAAGACTGATCAGGTGATCCCAAGTGTTAATTGCCCAAGAAATTTGCTAATATGGAACTTTTAGCTAGGTGTATGGTTATAATTTCAAGTCTAGTTAACCTACAAAATTAAAAACCAATAAAATATCACAATTTTGAAGGGGGAAAATGTTCCCCCCACCCCTCCCGAGTGTCTTACTATGCACTTGGGCTATACACCCACATATTAATAACAATGGTGTGATAGGAATGATTAAGGTAGAATTTAGAGGAGATAAACCAACATTTGTGTGAAGCGAGAGAGTGCAATCATTTAAGGAAAAGCACTCAGTACACCTGACATGGAATGGAGGCTCGTTTCCCCGTCTCTGGCAGTCCAAGATGACGCGTTTAGCCGTGCGATCACAGATACGGGTCAAACCAATCTATGAGGGCTTTATGGTAGACCACTGAGACTTGTTGCAGACGTTTAGAAATCTCAGATTATTTAAAGAAGTTATTTAATACCTTTTGAATATTATAAAAAAAAACTATGCCAACATTTTCAGAACATTTCTAATGAGTTATAAAGTTTTAATTTTGAGTTTTAGAGTTAAAAAAAAATATTCTAATGGTGATTCATGTGAAAATTCGTACTTCTGAGATTAAAGCAAAAGTATAGAAGAGATCAGCTATTTATAAAGTAAAATGATTCTTTAAAATAAAAAGTTACTTTTACTAGTTTTATAATGTTCAATATAGGTTTGTTTTGATAAGATATAAATAGAAACTTTTAAAATGTAAAGGTTGTTTAATTATTATTTCTTATTGTTACGGTTAAGACAAATGAACCTGTCATTAAACAAAAACAAATCACAAAAATAGATATAATGTTCATGAAAAAAATAATCAACGCACACACATTTGTGTACACAAGGAGAAAACACAAATTTTTATATAGATTAAACACAGACTTATACACCGGTACATGTTAGATAATTAAAATATTTTTATAAAACGGCAGTATAATTACGAATTAAAATCTTGAATAATTAAAGTTACTAAATTTATATTAGAAGGAATCTTATGAAAAATAATTCCCCCTCTTCCCAACAATAAGTCCTGGATCCGCCCATGACATGTGCTAGCGATTTAACCAAGATGTCAGATTGAAATAAAGATTTACTCACGAGCCGCTTTAAGACCCCCATCCCCTGAGTTCAAGCCAGTAATCCAAGGAATGTTGAACTCTCTGCTCTTGTTCAGAATCATATTTAGTGGATGATCTGGAATGAAGATGTCTTCACCTTCTTCTGCTGTAGTCTCTACCACTGGTTTGAAGGGAATCAAGGGGTCAACGTCCCACTCCTAAATAAGAATATACCATACCCGTGTCAAGATCAATAGTTCTTATTCTTAACCCAAAGGTTGGTTTCGTGCGATTTTTATCCATATAAATCCTTTTTGCTTTTTACATCCGTCATCGTTTCCAACCTGTGGTCTGGGTCATATTTTTATTCAAGCCATATAACGGTATTTTCCACTACCGGCTCGCTAGGCCTGTCTGAGCTTCATATACCTTATAATATAACTTAAGACTAGGACAGGCACAACATCCAGCCCCCGGCCATTAATTCATCACTATGAAAGGGTAAACCCACATTTCACCAATTATACATTTTTCGACCATGCCAGAAATTGTAGACCAGGCACATATCCAAGAGGGTAGGGACTTGTGGGGCCAAAGACAACCGCCCCCCCCCCCCCCCAAA
>CABEEJ010001747.1:105629-116202 GCA_901482245.1 Timema douglasi | reverse complement strand
AAAACAAAAATTAAAAATTATTATAAAAAGATAGGAAACTATAAAGTTGTCTTGTAGTAATTAATTCCTGATTTAAAAAAATACAGTAATTAATTTCAGTGTCACTTTCTTAACCAGACTGAACATCGTGATGTAAAATATTCAGGACACACAGAGATAGAAGTATGTCAAAATTATGTAAATATATATATAAAACAGTTGATCCATACTTGCCTTCATTATTAATTAATATACATTTTATGACTTTTAGTAGAAAATTTATTTGTTTTTATAAAAATGTATGTAAACTTAGAATATTTTATATTAAAGTCATAAAAAAAGTATATCAATTATTAGTGAATGCAAGAATGGGTCTACTCCAATATATTATTGCACGAAATTTTGATATATTTTTCTCTCCGTGCAGGTCAGATTCCCCCCTCACCTTGTTTAGTCTTGACATGACCGTCATAATCGAACAATATTTGAAGGATGAGTGCCACCCCCTGCCCCCAAAAGAAAATTCTGGATACGTGCCTGCAGACGACAGACAAGCTACCAACAGAGCTAAGGCACCGGATCTATCTGGAGCTATGAGGATTTAATTATGTAATTTACATTACAAAAACAATTTTTTTTTGTCCAAACAAATTTTCCTTAAAATTCAAAAACTCAAAAAAATGATAATTTATAATTAATGAAAGTATTTAAGGGAGTCTGTTATACGTGTCAACTTTATTCTTTCAACATATATATCTGTCTTGACCATCCACATTTTTACACTAATGGTGTAGGAACAAGAAAGGTATGTTTTAGAGAAAATACACTCACATTTGTGTGGAGAGACTAAGAAACCCTTAAGGTAAAATATACCCTCAGTACAGCCGACCAAGATTCTGATCCAGACCTCCCTATCACCAGCAAACCAATTCAGATGAGGTTGACACCCTGACCTACATGCCCACCAATATGGGTTGATATATATATATATATATATATTGTTAAGAAACGATAGGCTCACCATGAAGTCCTTATCAGTTGCAATGATGTCCTTTGCTTCCCGCCTCCTGAGGCAGTCGACAAGAGCCTTGCTAGGGGATGAGGGACAGTTCAGCAGGGTGGCCAACCTCTGCGCTTGGTGCTTGGAGCTGCCATTGGGCGCTAGTGTCCACGAGCACAGCGCTGTGCCGCTCTGTGAGATTCCGCGGTGAAAGAGACCTTTTCATAGTACATGAACCAATTATTTTACTTTGCATTTTAGCAAAGGGTTAAAAATAAATTGAGTTATATGTTTAATTTACCAATTTGGATATAGGTATAATAATTAAATAGTTAAAGCATACTTTACTTTCAAAACTAAATAAGGGCAAATATAAACAAATTTAATGTCGAGTCCTCTAAAGATTCAGTTTTGAAAAAGTGATTGGGGGATGAGGGCGGAGTACTCGCCCATACTCTTAATAATATGGTTAACAAAACATTGTTTCAGTTCTTAAACGAACCGAACCCATTACGAATAATGCATGACGTCACAGGCCACAAAAAAAAAAAAGTCTTGACCAAAGGCATCTAGAAAGAGTTGGGTCCAGGGTGTCTGATCTCTCTGGAATTTGTTGAACTCCCCTTTAGAGGTAGTTTACATATGACTTATGTGTTCAAAGCCCCCCTCCCCCCAGGAATTTGATAGACCCCCATAGGAGGGTCCATATAATATTTACATGTAAAAAATTTTATAGGCTAAAGATATAGTGCAATTTTCTATCAGGACCCCTCCCCCCCTTAAAATATCTTTCTACTCCTTTGCCCCTGACAATTATATGAGTCAGATGCCTGTTTATTTGGATGTTGCTTTGGTAGAAATTATTCATAAATAATAAAGGGGATAGGGTGGTTTAACTTTTTTTTTTATTTTATGTGTTGTAAAGGTACATTTTAAAGATATATAAAATTATTTAATTTGGTAGAGAAGGCGGGTTTTAGACCGTCAAAGGCTCTACTTCCCCTTGGCTGGGTGATTAGATGTAATAGTAATGTAATGCCAAACTTTTTATAGAGCGCTCATATGTAGCTGACGATTTCCGCATGTCCGTCACAGACTCTGCCTTAAAATATGAGTGAAGAATGGCCCTGCATAAGGGATGGCTCATAGATGACTTAGATGACTCAATGGTAGAGAATTGGTGTACTTAGTCAAAGATCCCAAGTTCAATTTTTGTATCCAATAATCTTTTTTCAATCTAAATAATATTTTTATGAGAGGTTTGTTTAAGTTCAAATAAAGCAGACTATTTATACAACTTGCTTCAAAATTTAAAAAAATTCAAGTCATAATTATTAGATTTAAAAATATTTATTTTAGTAGCCACTCGTGTCTCACAAACCTTGGCTGAGTGGAGACAGAATATGATAATGGACGCTTGCACCTCCAGCACTCTCGCCAAATATGGTAACACTATTGGGGTTTCCCCCAAACACTGCGATGTTGTCTTGTACCCAACGCAGCGCTGCCACTTGGTCCTTCAGGCCGAAATTTCCCGGGGCTGCCTCGTCTCCTGTACTCAAGAAACCTGAACACGCAAGACACACTCTTCATTAAGTTGGGCTTTTAATTGTTAGTTAGTGCACAAAGTCTTACTACCGATCCAGGTATCCAACTATGGGTAGAAATGAGGATGGTAAAACTTAGAGGAAATGTAACCTATTTATTAATAACTTGCATTTGATTTGTCTTTTTGTTTTTGACGTCCACTTGTAGGTACGTGGCAAAATGAGCTAGTCTCATCTTGTCTGTTTTGCGATTGATGGGAGGTCGGATTTTAAATTCCTGCTGGTTATGCATATATTTTTTTACTAATTAGTTTCCCACACTAATGTGGGTCCACTTCCTCCAAATTCCAGCTTCTATATCCCTCCCTACCCCTTGAATGTAAATAAATTGAAACCTTAGATAGGCAGTAAAACGTGATGTATGATTAAAACAACTTATTCCAACCTAAGATATTAAGTCGTTTATATCTCGTGTCTTAAGGTATCTGTCAAGGGTGTCCTGGAATTTTGTCAATACTTTTTGTTTTTATGTATAAGGTTTTGACAAAATTCCAGGACACCCTTGACAGATATTCAAATTCTGTTTATATTAGCATGTGCAGAAAACTAACCTCTACGTTGTTACTGGAGAAATATTTTATTTATTTGGGCCAAAAAAATGTAATGCTATAAAAACTGTAAAATTACTCGCACTCCCTTCTGCCGCACCTTAAAAATATTTTTAAAGCATTTTTTGTATTAATTTGGGATATTTACACACACTTTCTGAGGTGTCTGATTATATAAGAACACAAATTACGTAACTCAATTTATTACATACACCCCCTGATAACGTTACACGTCTGTGATGGGTTCCAATTAAAACGTTTTAGATTTTAGTTACTAATGATGCCATTGGGAGCCAATTAAATGGTTATGCGTTCATGATGGGCACCAACTAAAATGCTATGCGTCGACAATGGGCGCCAATTTAAGTGCTACGGATTATCTTCCCCACCATTTGCTCACATTTAAGTGATATGGATTATAATCGTGATATTCCCCTGTGATTGAGCACTATCTATAATGATATTGGGGTTTGCATTGATGACACGAGCGTGCCTTACTGCGCACTTGCTCGCAGCATGTAATATGATTATTCCTGATATTTAATCTTATTAAGTAAACAAGACTTGATGTTGCACATGATTTATTTGAATGATTACACCTTCGGTACTGAAGATATGGCATATAATATAACATATTTTGTAAAATTCACAGATTTTTTTTGTGATTTTTCTCTCTAATATATTTAATGTACTCTACGGTTTTAAGTTACTGGTACTGTGAATATATTACCAGCACTGGCTGTATTCATACGCACAAGCGGCTTATATAATTATGACCTACCCCTTGCCTCTTGGACCCCTTGTCACCAGTGTTAAAACTAATGGAAAACCGCTTGGCAGTAGGTGTTGTGAAGGCTGGCTTACTAATGGGTAGAAGGGGCCAGCGTGTCACAAGATTCTTTTAATGCAACAAAGTTGATCTTTTGAAGAAAAAATAAAGTTTAATGGTGCAATGTATTGAAATTTCTTCTGAAAAGCACGTGACTCTCCATGGATGAAGTATCAAAAGGATATTTTATATACAGGTGTCCAAAACAGTATCATTACACCCAGCCGTTAATTCTTCAATGTATAAGTGGAATCCTTCACCTCTGACAAGACATCTTGTGAATTTGAGGAATGCCAGGCCTCCACCATGGTTCGGATTCCACGTTAAACTGTAGGTCCTCCATTTTCATCTCACAATCACCCTACCATTACACATTAGCGTAAGTGTGTATAACCCGAACGGGTAGTAAGACGTGGTGCTAATAATAATATAAGTGGAACCCACAATTTCGTTTTTTTTTACCATGCTAGAAATTGAGCCCAGAACTATTAGCCCTGTAGGTAGGAAGATTTCTTTATTTATAAATATATTTATAGACCACTTTGATCACTATATATAGGTATCAAATACACTTGAATAAAACTACCTGAACCAGTCCCTTATAGATCTAGCAGGACCACAACTTCAGTATAAAATATGGACAAAATTAAAAACCAGCCCTTGTGGACATTTGATAGTATTATTTATTAGATGGTGGTGGGGAAGGGGAGTAATATTTAGGGGGTAAATTCACCCTATTGGGTGCATAGCAAGCCCTAAACATGCTCCAAACACAAGTGATCGGGTGTCAGCAACTGGTCAATCTAGAGTCAGTTTTCAATCCATCACTTAAGAAACCTACAGGCTACATTGTATTTAAAGTTGATCTTTTGAGTTTTCTAATCTCACAAATAATATTTGAGCCTGGACAAAAAACCTTGTTCGGCCATAGTTGGTAATGTTAAAAGAAAATTAAATAGCTTAATATGAAAATACAGATTTTATTTATAATATATTTACTTCTGGAAAGGTGGGGATATAAGTATTTTAGGAAGCTTGATTTTAAGAAATAAAACCAATATGTAAAACAGAAAAAAAAAAGTTATAGTAGAGTGGAGAAAAGAAGGGTGAGATTGGGACCTTTGATAAGTCTTTAAGTCAAGAGAGGTCCAAAAAAGGTTGGCCACCTCTGCGAGTGATGGTTCAATTTTCCTTTTCATTGGTTGAGATGCTTTGCCCCTTTATATATATTTTTTTATCTTTCCAGGTAACTAAAATATATCACGATAAGATGTCAGCTGTTGAGATCCAGGGCATGGCCATCGTTAGCCTTGCACCCCCTTTTCTCACAAAATAAAATAAAAGCTCAAATAATAAACAAATGCTTTTACAGTTTGATTTAAGAAATCTTTTCTTAACAACATAAAGAAACAATAAACAAAAAAGATGTGCATATAATGCCATCGTGTATCTTCACAAATGAGGTATTCTGGGAGTTTTCAGAGTTACCCATTAGAACTTTGGATTAAAATTTAATAAAAACAATAATTTGGAATGGAATTTTAGTTTAAAGTAATTGCGGCAGCCCAAATAAAATCGGCCCAACAGGATATCTCCCTGTGTCCCAGTACACCCCTGAACATCATTTTTAATTTTATTAGTATCCAGGTGATAACCCGAATGTTGTAATGATTTATTTTCAGACACAACGTCTGGTATTATTTGTGCCGTTCTTTTTTTCATCACTGTGTCTTACTATATGTTCAGGTTATAAATATATATGATAATTACCTTTATAGGTTAGGGATGAGGAATGAAGTATTTTAGAGGTAATCAACCCGAATTTTCATGGAAGGAAAAAAAACACCTTCAGTAGATCCAACTGGGGTTCAAACTCCAATCTCCCCGTTATCAGCTGGCCAGTCTAACACTAGAGTGACGCCTTAGGCCATTCGGCCACTGAAGCAGATCATGTAAATTATTTGGTACAAAAAATGTTACCGTACTGTAATATTGTTTTAGCACCACACCTTGGACTACTAATTACTAACTGTTTGGTTTATATGCTTATGTACTAATTTTGCTAATGGTTTTAGAGATTAGTAAAGTTATAATTAAAGGAAATGTACCTTCATTTGCATGAAGGGAGAGTGTAAAATCATTTTGGAAAAACCACGCTCAGTGCACCCAACTAAGATTTGAACCTTGATCTACTCTTCATCGACAGTCTAGTCTACTGCGAGAGTAGTGCCTAAGACCATGCGGCCAACAAAGCGGTTAATAAGTCAATTATATCCCCGTAGTAATTAAGACCTAGCGGCGATCGTAATTGAGGCGTTGGATAGCTCACCGATAGGCCCTAGTCTGTAAGTGACGGTGACGAGGACAATGTCCTTGTCTAGAAGGAACTGTGGACCATAGAACTTGCTGGTGCCAGCACCTGACACCCATCCTCCTCCGTGGAACCACACCATGACCGGCAGGACATCGCTGCTGCCATCTGGTAACTGCGCACACAAACAGAGGTTAGCGGTTGTTTTGGTATTTTAACACCATGTCTTACTGCCCGTTCAGCTACGCATATGTTCTTACTACACTAATGTGTTAGGGAATTGGAAGGTTTAATTTATGAAGAAGTATACCCGCACTTGCGTGGGTGGAGGCAGAGTGGGAAAAAATGTATGAAAAACTTCCCTTACCCATCTGGGATTCGCACACTCTATTTCCTCGTCATCAGCAAACCAGTTTATTGCGAAAGTGACGCCTTACCACAAGGGTTTCCAACTTAAAAATACCCTTGGCCACAATTGAATCCACAATTATAGTGGCAGGCCGCACGATAGTCAGTTCATTTTTGTCATGTTATGCAAAAACTTGAAGAGGTATTTATTTAATTGTGAATGAAATAAGAAGTGGTAATTAAAGCATGGTTAATAATATACCAAACATATTTTCTGAGTAAAATACTTACTTCGATATGTCAATATAGCATATCAGATGCAAGGAAGAGATTAAACATGAACAGCAATAGGATATTTCATGAATTTTCCCCGTGCAAGTCAAAACTTTTTATTTTTATTACAGTAGAATTTTCATGGGCTACAAAAAAATTTATATCGCGGGTCGCCAGTTTGAAACCCCTACCTTAAGCCATTCAAACACAAGAGGCGAAATTTTGGTTAGTTATCAGAGACAATCAACTGTACTGCCCATGAGGGAGATGTTGAGGTACGTATCTCGGTTGGGTAGCCTGTTTTATTTTGCACCGCGTTTTACCCCTCATCAGGGCTAAGTGCATTCAAATACACTGAGGAATGGATAAGGTAGGTAGAATTTAGAGGAAATGTTCCCACATCACATGGCGAGAGACAGAGAAACAATTTTTTTTTAAATTACACTCGACCGGGAATATACCCAGGCCGACCATTCAGCCACTGTCAAACTATATTAGATGATCTTGACACTTAACCCGCGTGCTCCCCGGTGCAAGCTGAGTTTATTGAATTAATGAGTTCACCACAGCGGTTATCAACGTATGAATTAAGGGGTTAGGGATGAGCTGTAAATCACACAGTAAAAACGGCCCTTAGTGCAACTGGCCATGATTAAAACCTCGATATCTCTGTCACAAAAATTCCAGTATTGGTGAGTCATACACCTAAGACAGAGTGACCACCCACCAGTAGATATATGATGGTTTTATAGATTTAATTTATATTTATGGTTATAATATGGGTCGTATGTTTAGAGCATTTTATTACTTCGGGCTTTTAAGTTCACCTTTTGAATCAACTGGTTGTATCAGCACATGAGAAACTAACCTAGCTTTATAGCTTTCACAAGATCCAGTTCCCTGAACGTCATTTAATCACCGTAAAAGGGGAGACTTTAATTTTACATTATACATTTTTCAACTATGCCTGGACCCAAACTTGGGATATCGTATACTTAAGACACTGTTGAAAATGAAATGTTTTAGCCAGTTGTGCCTGAATGTAGATTATCTCCTACTAGCTGAACCACAAATACCAGTACCCTAGGAGTGTTTATTATCCTACTAGTTGAACACAAAATACCTGAGGAGTGTTGAATCTCCTACTAGTTGAACCTGAACTACCTGAGGAGTATAGACATTGAGGTAGAGGCAATCTTCAGAGCCGCTAACTTCAACCTGTCTGGCGAAGATACTTCTTTGGGTGCAGGGGGAAGTGTCTTCTGTTGCGTTCCTCACACCAGACCATCTTGACGGAGGTTTGGGACTCTGAAATAAATAGAAATATAGGCTACTATTATTATTTTGGTATTCAACGCTAACTCTCTAAGTGTTGTATCCACCCACAATCATTTTAACACACAAGCCTAATGTAATCTTTGCAATCAAAGCAGATATTATAACACATGAAAAAATCTGTCAATTTGGAAAAATTACAATAATAACATTGTTTTAGCAGAATTGGTATCTATGTAAAGTGTATTTTTGATATTTTAATTGTATGTACTAAATCTTACTCATCAATATAAAAAAAATTCTACTAACGCAACCCTCTCTAGTTTAGTTTCAGTCCACCAGAAATGTATACTTTACAACCATACAAGCAAAGAAGATACCAAGTTCAGTGACTATATTATCTTATCATTTTGACAAGTGTGTGGGAAAAGATTGATTGAATTTGTATGTATTTATAAAATATCAATTATATTTTAAAATTGTACTTATTCAACATAAATTATCACTAACCATGACTCAAAAGTGTCTAGAATTGACTAAATAATGACACAAAGACATAAAGTATGACCAAAAAATCCCAAGGGATGAAAAAATGACCAAAAAATCACCTTCAAAAATCGTTTTCACAACCAGGGCAAGAGGAACAGAATTTTTGTACACATGAGCTTTGTTTGTAATGTACTAAATTATGATGATGATTATTATTATTATTATTATTAGCACCGCGTCTTACTACCCGTTCGGGTTATACGCACTTACGCTAATGTGTAATGGTAGGGTGGTTGTGAGATGAAATGGAGGACCTACAGTTTAACATGGAATCCGAACCACGGTGGAGTCCTGGCATTCCTCACATTCACAAGATGTCTTGTCAGAGGTGAAGGAAGGGTTTGGTAATCTGATAAATCTTTGCCAGGACAGAGGATTCAACCCCGGCCGCCAGCATAGAAGTCTGACACCTTACCCCTAGACCGCCAGGTCACCGTGTAATGTACTAAAGATAAATTAAAAAATTATGACATATTTCTAAAATCTGGGTCCTGGTTATAAACATACTGTAACAAATAAGCGAAAATACATTATTCACATAATTTTAAAGTAGGTTAGCCATGCGGCATTTAGACAAGTTTTAATATCGAGTTTATAAACACTTTGTTTTCTAGTAGTATGCTTATGTCAGTTTATTTATAGGATTCGATACAGCAAAACAAATATCCACAAGCAAATAAAATAACAATATATACCTGGAAACATAAAAGTTTTCAAGTAAAAAGATTTACGTGTTTGTTTTGGTCGGCTATGTAGCGAAGCTCGTGACGTTTTGAAAAAATGATGATAATAATAAGTAGGTTGGCGCGGGAGCCATTGCCATCTTACGGCAAGAGAAGGAACTCTGTAGCCAAAGCTAAGATTATTTCACGGATTTACCGCGTCGTTCAAATATTAATACTCTTATAGAACATTTGGTTTATTTATCGTGTGTTTCTTTCACGGACCTTTGGTTCCTTATAAGTTATTTTTGTTTTACTTATGTCGTATCTATTCTCACCCTTTCCTTTAATTACTAGTTTGGTCTCTGCTTGTTTTGGAACAACATTTTAAAACATTATACACTTTTAAATTTGAAATCGATGTCTCCAACATTTGAACTAATTACGCTAATTTGTTAGGAATGAGGAATGTTGAATTTAGAGAAAGTGAACCCGCATTTGCGTGGGGGGAATAGTATAATATACGATTTAGGAAAATACACCCTCAGTGCACCTGACCGGGATAGTATATTTTGGGAGTGACGCCTTAGATTTTCTCAGAATAACTTCCTTATACTCGACGAAAGGCTAAGAGATGAACAGTTCGTCGTCATTGTTTGGTATTCACAGCAGTTCAGAGTGACATAGTTTTCACTCCATGGTGTTCTAAAATTATTTTATCTGACCTAAATTCTTCCCCTGGTCCAACTTGTTACCTTGGGCAATCGCGTTGAGAACGAAACAAATTACTCGATTGTATGAGATATATTAATGGGAATTTTACTTTGCACTAAATATTGCAGAAGACAAATGACAATGAATTAAAGTTACAATTTGGAACTACGAAAACAATTGTACAATTAAAGTTACAGACCAAGCGAAGCTTGTAAGTTTGAAATTACATTTAGTTCACGGAAATAGCCGTAACGAGTATTATAATCAGTGAAAAAATGACACCTGGATACGGGAATCAAACTTATGCCTTAAAATATGAGTAAATAATGAACCTGAGCAACGGGGTGAGTCCTGGATAGCTCAGTGGTAGAGCATTGACTTGCTAATCTAGAGGTCCTAGGTTCGACTCACGTGTCCAGATGACATTTTTAAATTTGCTAATATTGTTACATCTACTAGCTTTGATAATTTCTAGATA
>CABEEJ010001747.1:88481-105554 GCA_901482245.1 Timema douglasi | reverse complement strand
CCCCCCCTCTTGGTAGGTCATAAAATTTCCATGCCCCCCACCTCCCCTCACAATTTTTTGGGATGGTTATAAAAAAATCTCTAAAATATTTGTTTTCTTTTCACTTATTTACTTTATATCAAAATCAATATACAATTGGCAGCATTGTGGTACAAAAAACAAAACAAAAATAGTGTGATGGTTGGCACTGTTTTGTTCTAACCAATTCTTGAATATTGGGTTTGGTATTTAACAGAGCACACCGTGAAATTTCTTCCACATCAAGTGGACAACGCTGTTTAGCTTTTATGATAATAAGAGTTGAATATATGGGGGCGTTGCACGTGGCCCCAATGGTAACTTTAGGGGGAGGGTGGACAGGATAAATGGGGGGCGATACGTACGAGCGTCTTACATTTGGCTGGTCACCTAATAGACGAATTATTATAGCTGTTAGGCAGGCCCGGATTAAGGCGTGTGCCATTTACAGGGGACCCCACCCACCTGGCAAATAAATCACCTTTACTTGTCATATTTGTTTTGGTATAATATTATATTTAAATATTTCTATGTTTTTCGTAAAATTTATCTCAAAATAATATGATCGAAGGGAACTGGTAGACTGCTGTTACGTGGAGTCCAACAGTCCGTATTTATAAATTAACGCAACCTTTGCTTTTGGCAAACCGGAAATACTGCGTATCTGCTGACGGTACCGTCGACTTTTGACAGAAAAACAAACATTGGTTTTCTATTGACAATAATTTCTGAGGTAAAATATTAAAAATTATTAATATTGAAGAATTAACTAAATGCGACGTGAGAAAAACGCAAAAAAAAAAAAAGTTTTAAGTAATACAATATTTTCACTAAACTAATGATATTACTATTTTATCTGCAGACGGCGGACTACATAAAATGCAATTGCACTGAAATAGCCTATAATTATATAATGTCCAGTATTATTATATTATTACATATCAATTTACACTACTATAATCCACTCCGAATATGATAGACTGTATAGTTTAATAGTTACTCTAGTATTAATAATTAATATACTAATAACAAAACTCATGGTACTCACCATGATTGCTTTACGTTTGCAAAAAAAGTTTGTCTCTAAATAAAATGATCCATGTATGATGTTTGTGTAAGATTCATAACCCTTCATTGGGGAACTAACTTCTAAGAGCCCCAAAAGTGTTGATCCGGGCCTGCTAGTTGGCAGTATTGCCAACATCGCAAGGAAAAATATCTTACTTACTTTGGAAAAGGGATTGAAATAAAAAAAAATGTCTTCAATTCTTAAATGATTTTAATGTTATTTACTCATTTGTTCCACACCCTACCTTGAAAGTACTTCACGCGTCCCCAGGTCGGGAACTTCTACTCTAAATTACGAGTCTTCGTACATTCATAGTATTAAATAGTTTGCTTGTAAATAGGTAGTTTGTAAAGCTAATGGAGACATGGACCTACTTTTGTTGACACATGGTCTTAGGCAGTTCTTACTTAGCCTTTAAACGATTACAGACCTCAAATAGATTGCCCAATATGTCCTTCTACCCCCTTCTCCAGACTGTCGAAATTATCATAATCATCATCATCATAAATATATCTATTAAACACAAGTATGGCTATAATATATCAATATAGTGGCTTTACTCTACATATAGATAGCTAGTAACATAACAGTTGAAAGAAAATTAGAAGGCTTTTATCATAATTATATATCTATAGGAAACAGCAAATCACAAAATTGACACCTGGACACGGGAATCTAACCCGGGACCTTTGGCTTAGTACGCCAATGCTCTTACACTGAGCTATCCAGGATTCGTCCCGTGCCCAGGGTCATTCTTCACTCATATTTTAAGGCAGAGTCTATGATGGACGTGCGGAAATCGTCGGCTACAAATGTGTGATTTATTAAGCTCACTAGCTATCAGACAACGCAGCCATTTGTAGTTTATTATAACTGTACGGGATTGCATATTAATGAAATCAAATAGCCGATGGTAAAATGGGCACCATAGGCACGGGACGAATCCTGGATAGTTCAGTGTAAGAACATTGGCGTACTAAGTCAAAGGTCCCGGGTTCGATTCCCGTGTCCAGGTGTCATTTTTCAATTTTCAGAATATGATATCTAGATGGAGTAATCCTCACTAATATGCATAAATAATAGCTTTGGCTATTTAATTCACAAATACATGAGCTAGCTACAACTAGTGTGATTTTTGCTGTTCATATATCGTGTCTTAACCCCCCCACCCCCCATTATTTGATTTCATACCCTGATACGCCGGGCTAGGAACACCCAGGTCTAAGGCGTAGCATAACTCTCGCAATGGACTGTACCAGAGGGGGGCAACATATTTGTCAAATTTGCCACACTGCGTAAAAAGTGAGAAACTAGGTTGAGCCATCGAACATTTAAAACAACACACATGGACCCGCTTTGGTGGCCGCATGGTCTAAGGTGCTTCTGCCGGGGACGGAGAGATCGAGGTTCAAATCTCAGTCGGGTTTCCTGAGTTTTTTTTTACAAAATAGTTTTCCACTCTCCCTACACACAAATGTGGATACAATTCCTCTAAATATAATATTCCTCTTTTTTTCTAAAACCGTTAACGTAATTAGTACATAAGCGTATAACCTGAACAGATATTAAGAGGCGGTGAAATAAAAACAAAACAAACACTGGTGAAAGTTTGGGGTCTTCACATATTCAAGTTAAATTATTTTCAAAGTAATCCGATGCAACAAATTCTAATGTGTAATTTTGGAAATCTTCTGCATATGTAATCTAGTTTACAGAGGTCTTATATGTCGTCATCTTTGGTTCAGCGAACTGTTATCATAACAAACGGATATTAATTTATTTAGTCACACTTTTTTTTCTCAATCTATTACAAATATGTTGGTGAACTCAAAACAATTTCAAGGTCTTTCAACCAAAGTGTCGGATAAAAATAATGACCTCTAACTCTATAAAAGACAGCTCGTACTGGACAACACTGACTACATAACCAGATAAGTTGGTATCGATTTAAACCATTAGAAGTCGTAGATAGGCAAAAAAAAAAAATCGCCCAAATGGGGATTCACAAGTTCTCCGAAAAACAATGGCAAAGAAGAAACGTGGTCACTTGACGTGCTCTAAGCCAATCACAAGATTTCAGCCTCATTTAGCGTTGACCGCTCGTCGTGACCTGAAATAACTTCAACTTTCCTTTTTCTGTGCGGTATTATCAACTTGGGAGATCCAATCAAAATTTCACAAACAACAACTCAATCAGTATGTGCCTACAAAGTGAGATACTAGTTGACAGCCGCATTTAATGTTAATACATTAATTGAAATAGCTCTTTCAATGGTCAATAGGTCATTTTTGTCGCCTTCTGAATCCGCCTCTGAAATGATCAATACACTGTAACCAACGACTTGATGGAATATATTTATGTTTCATTTAATGTCTATAAAAGGCTACGTTAATTGATTGTAAAATAGTTAATAGTTCAGGGCAGTGTTGACCAACTATCAATACACTCTTTAACCTCAACTACTGGCCTACTTATCAAATACATTATATATAATTATAATTATATACTAATTTGTTACCCAACTTTGAAAACTATATTCATAATACTAAAAAAAATAATCCTACAACCAATCAAATACAGTATATTTATGATTTCTTTCGTATTTTCAGTTCGTTCTTTTATAAATCTCAAGAGAAAGAATCGATTTATAAATACGATTGAGACCTTTGAATCGATAACTATAAAATGTCAATTATTCTCGGGTAAAAAAAAATTGATCTTCTTAAATATCGATCCTAGATCGAGTCTACCCAAACAGTTCTTACCACCTAGCTGTTGAGGTAGGCTAAGGTTGCTGTCCCCATTTTTAGCAAAGGTAGTATTTTTAGCACATTGTTTTATTACCTGTTCATGGGCTGTACACATATATACTTGTTAAAGTAGCGCAATCGATTTTTTATTGGTGTATGGCCTTAAAATCCCGTCTCACCCCACTGACTTGGGAAGAAAATACCGCTAGAACCAAGCGTTTACCGGAGTATTCATTAGAAAAGAGAAATTAAGACCAATGAAACTGTTATACTATATTAAAAAATCTTTTATTGAAAAACTATTAATTTATAACTAAAATACTATTTAAATAATACCAATTTAGCGGTTCTCTAACGAAGAATGCATAAAACGACATTTAGGTAGGTTTACTGGTTCTAGCGCAGTCACGCACATCTTACGTAACCTGGTTGATCGACTTTCGATCCGGTTTTGGCGTTCGTCTTAGAATCAGGTTAGTTTAAGCCCGTGCGTTAGTATGAAATTTCAAATTTGAATCTGAATCTTGATAGGATTCGAAATATCGAATCTTAACATTTAAAATAATCCTATCGGATTCGAGATTTCAAATCTAAATAGATTCAGATTTGTAATCGTAGGAATCAAGTTCGGAATTCAAATATTTAAGTCAAACATATGAATGTTTTAAATACTTAAAGAATAAAACAATATAGACATTATTTTATTTGACCATCTATATTTGCAAATATCAGTAATATTTAAAATCTAGTCACTATACACGTTTCATAGACCTATTTTTTATTATACCCATTTAAAAAAGTAACCTAATGTTCGCCTTAGCTTTGATAACACTGCATTATAAAATACTCGATACGGATTCTATTTGAAACATTTTCACTATGAAATATTTGATTTAAATAATTTACATGTTAAAATATTCGATTCGGATTCGAATCGAGTTAGTAAACAAAGATTCAGATTCGATTCAAGTTAGTAAACAAATTCGGATTCAATCCAAGTTAGTAAATAAAGATTCTGATTCGATTCAATTTAGTAAACAAAGATTCAGGTTTGATTCAAGTTAGTAAACTAAGATTCAAATTAGATTCAAAATTGAAAATATTTAATTCGGACAGGCCCAGTAGCTACCGTTAAGGTAAGTAAATGAGATATTACCAATCAGATGTCACGCTTAGGTAAAATGTTGATAAAGCTTTTAATATTAGATGAGGTTGGTGTTTGAAATGAACATACAGCTATATTTTACCTTATAGAAATATAGACTTGTAAACATTGTTTAAAATTTCAAAATCTCACTCTAAAGCTAAGATCTAAATGCTCGGGGAAAAAAAAAGTAACTGTCATAGGAGAGTATAATGGATCTTTTTGAATCGAGTGATGCAATTTAATGGAGGTGGGTGGAGGGTGGAGGGGGGGGGGGTCAGAGGGACAGTCCCACCGAGTAACGTTATGAATCCACTTAGTATCTGGAGTTTATAAATTTCTGTTTATATGAACGAAAACGTTCGAATATAGATACAGTTTTTTTTCACAAGTACTAGTAACAGCCCTGTTTGGTGGTCGCATAGTCTAAGGCACTACTGTCGCAGTAGACTAGATGGAAAGATCGAGGTTTGAATCTTGGTAGGGTGTACTGAGGGTGGTTTTACAAAGTGGTTTTACACTCTCACTCTACGCGAATGTACACTTCCTCTAAATATAGCCATCATAAACACTAAAGCCATTAGCATAATTAGTACATAAGAGTATAAACCAAACAGTTTTTAGAACGTGATTCTACAAAAAATTACTAGAAACAAATGCATCCAATACGATTCTTTCGTCATTTTTGGCTCATTTTAGTGTATTTGGTAACTTGTGAGCATTTGATCGTTGACACTATTACGTTGGAAACTTTCTAAACTTGTTCGCACACATACACACTCCCATGTTGAGTAATGCAAGAGATAATTCCCATCAACTTGAAAGAACGACTCTGAAAAATAACAACTCGCCTCTTAGGATCAATCAGAGACAACAGTGATCAGCATCTTTCGGAGCGTCTCAGAGTTGTATCCCGGCTACGGCTTTTTTTTTTAGCACCCCATTTTACTACCCGTTCAAGTTACAATATTATGTACTATTTACCCCAATAATTTTTGGGGACTAAATAGGTTATTTTTTAGGAACCCACATTTGCATGGAGAGAGAATGGAAAACCATTTAGGGGGGAACAAAACACCCTCGGCACAGCCGACTGAGATTCGAACCTCGATCTCCTCGTCCTCAGCATATATCTGCTATGGACTTTAGTTTATATAAGAATCAAATAGCTGAAGTTATTATTTATGCGAATGTAGGGAATGCCAGGCCTCAACCGTGGTTCGGATTCCACGTTAAACTCCATTTCATCTCACAATCACCCGACCATTACACATTAGCGTAAGTGCGCATAACCCGAACGGGTAGTAAGACGTGGTGCTACTAATAATAATATTTATATTTTTTAGTGAGAAATTTTCCATCTATATATAATATTCTGAAAATTGCAAAATAACACCTGGTTCGATTCCCGTGTCCAGGTGTCATTTTTAAATTTTCAGAATTTAGTTTATATGTTTTGTCACATCAATCCAGGAGGTAAGGGGGAGGGGGGCTATAAGATAGTTGGGGTGATTACCGTCTCCACCCCCTCCCACACCACTCCTGATTTGAAAATAGTCAAAGCTGTTTTAAAGCTAGAAAAGAGCTGACTCCTACCTGTTGCGTTTAACAATGGCGGAAGAATTGCTCTCAGATCTTGCATTACCACATCTACATCAAGAGGTTCCAGTACAAGTGAACAAGATTTTTAATTGCTTTAAAAACAATGACAATGGCAAATTAAAATGTGTGGTTTTAAAACTAAAATTTTACAGTTATTAGTTTCGAAACCTTGACCTTCCGTAGCTTCATAGTGATTAGTTTTTATATTAAAGTTATATTTCATAAATTATAATTATTTATATAAATATTAATACTTTTTTAATAAAATAAGGTAATACGAAGGTAAAAAATATTGATAGAATAACAACAATAACTCTAAATATAGCAGCAACACATTAAATATGATTTATTAGTTAAATAATAATTATGTGTTTCAATAAATTATAAACATGCTTTGACAAGAAGTTCTTCTCCATACTGATCCAAAAGCGGCTGGCTAGAGTTCAGGCAAGGCCTAAAAAATGTATCACTTGTGAAATAGGAGGCGTCTTTCTCACAATGATGAAATAATATCCCTGTGACAAGGTGGTGTGTATGTTATAAAATTAAGTTAGTTTGTAAGTTGTGTGCTAACAGAATAACTTGTTTCATAAAGTACACTTGAGATACCTATCCCTGAGATAATATATTAGTAGTTCTATGAACAGTAGAACTCGATCCATCCATGTTCTTATTGTTACTAAAGTCATAACATTTAATTTTTGGATTTCACACTAAAATATTTCCTATAATTATTACTCCCTGGATATGAAATAAGTTTATCATTAAGTGGTCGTGTGACAGAAAACAAATAAATACTAAATTCAATTATTGTGCATTATATTCATAAATTGTTACCTGCTTCGGTGGCCACGTGGTCCAAGACATCACTATAACAATATACTCGAGTCTAGACTACCGGAGACAAAAAGACCAGGGTTCAATCCCAGTCGGGCATACTTGGGGTGCTTTTCCCTTAATGTTTTCTCCACTCTTTCATCTACGCAAATTCGGGTACACTACCGATGACTTGTTTCACCTCGGTGGTCTTGGGGTAAATTTATCGCCTTAAGAGCCAATGTCCGTGGATTCAAACCCAACTGAAGTCGAGGGATTTTTCTTGAGCGATAAAAATCCAGACCATGTCGATCGTGGCGTGTAAAAGAACCCTGGAACGTTTGTGAAAATACATTTGCCGGTAAAATTTGTAGGCTCTTTCACTATAGCTCATAGAAAATCTCGCGGGCTGATATGATCAGTCGGTTCAAGAAGTGCAAAAAATAAATAAATAAATAACTCCTTTAAATTTAACCTTTCTCATACCATACACATTAGAGTAATTAGGACGTAGGTGTACTACCTAGATGGGTAGTAAGACGTGGTGCTAAAAAATACACATGTAAAAAATATCCAAGTTCACGTGGTTGAGGACGTAATTCACGCAAGAGATGTAAAAATTTACAAAAAATAACTCGTATGGACACGAGCGAATGCTTATAAGTTAAAATTCAAATCAATTTTGATGAGCTATTAAACAAAAAAAACAACTTTTCGAGTGACCACAATATCAAAATGAATAACTAGATCGGAAAACTATGTAGCCTACATAATATAATACCCACGTTTTAAACGGGTATCGACCTTCAACTTATTTTGGTCGGATTCTGACGGGAAGGTCTTGATTCGAGGCCTGTCAAAGGTGTATAGGTTTTTTTAAAGTGTAATTATATTTTCTATTCAGGAAAATGTAGGTAGTACAGCTCGAAAGAGACATCGAATCATGATGTGACTATCTGTAGTCTACTTAAGAAAAACAAAACAAAAAACAGTAGAATTGATTCCCTAGGTTTAAAAAATGCTATTGCAAAATTTCTTTAAAATTGGTCCACGCATTTGACAACTATCGTAGAACAAATATTCGGACTGACAGACGGAATTTCAAATGATCAAGTTAAAACATAACCTCGCTATTTCCGGTCAATTAAAACGTAAGGAACTTAACTAATCCACATTATGCATTCTAAGGCGATATGACTCACCCTGAATCTAAGCTCGCCGAGGGGAGGTTTCGCGTACTGGATCCCTCGGAAAGCGACAAACTCCCGACCATTCCTCGACGTCAGGTAACTCCCCTTAAGGGCGCCGTGTGTCACGACGACTTCCGGCACCACGGTGCCAGAGACGACGGTGTCGAGAAGAAGAGACAGCAGCGAGAAGACAGTGGGGACCACCGACAGCGCGATAGAAGACATGATAGTTCCGGCGGTGACCACCAACAGCGCGAGAGAAGACATGTTAGTTCCGGCGGTGACCACCGACAGCGCGAGAGAAGACATGTTAGTTCCGCAAGAGAAGGAGTGACAAGAGGTGGTTGTAGAGAGGAGATACAAGCAACCGGCGGGTCTCTTGCGGCGGACTGAATCAGCGCACGTCTGGTTGTCCTCTCGTCTGTCCGAGGTCGGCCTTAAACCCTCGTCCTTGGCAGCCCGCCAATCACGTCCCAAGCTTACTTCGAGAGTGTGTATAAAAAAAAACAGGAGATAATTATGGGATCAGAATCTTTTACTTCAGTTTTCAAGTCCTGGAACCAAAGTTAGCTTTTAATTATATTTCCTATTTATGATGATGATGATGGCCTGTATTCTGAAATACATCATTTCAAACAATAACGTCACATTACTGTGACCCTAACGCTTTTTAAATTGTTTTGAGTGTTTATTGTTGTAAGACTAATGTTTTCTATGGATTAACGGGGGACGGACATGTGGCTACTAAATTTAGTTTTAATATTAAAAAATATGGGAAGGGGACAGTTAAATATAATAAATTTAAGTGCATGAGACAGGGGGCATACAAATGGCTCCCTAAAGTTAAAGTACATGATGTAGGAGGGAGACAATTTGTTACCTACAGTTCAAGTACATGATGTAGGAGGCAGACAATTTGTTACCTACAGTTCAAGTACATGATGTAGGTGAGGCAGACAATTTGTTGCCTACAGTTCAAATACATGATGTAGGAGGCAGACAATTTGTTACCTACAGTTCAAGTACATGATGTAGAAGGGAGACAATTTGTTACCTACAGTTAAAGTACATGATGTAGGAGGGAGACAATTTGTTACCTACAGTTAAAGTACATGATGTAGGAGGGAGACAATTTGTTACCTACAGTTAAAGTACATGATGTAAGAGGGAGACAAATTGTTACCTACAGTTCAAGTACATGATGTAGGAGGCAGACAATTTGTTACCTACAGTTCAAGTACATGATGTAGGAGGGAGACAATTTGTTACCTACAGTTCAAGTTTATGATGTAGGAGGCAGACAATTTGTTACCTACAGTTCAAATACATGATGTAGGAGGGAGACAATTTGTTACCTACAGTTCAAGTAGATGATGTAGGAGGCAGACAATTTGTTACCTACAGTTCAAGTACATGATGTAGGAGGGAGACAATTTGTTGCCTACAGTTCAAGTATATGATGTAGGGGCAAACAATTGGCTACCTGTAATTCAGGCCGTTTTCATTCAAGTGTATTCAAAATCAGCTTGGTATTCGTTAAGTAATTTAAAAGTTTAAAGTGTTAATAAAACCCTAAAGTTATAAAAATCCATTTAATTTATATTTTAGCGATGTAAAGTGATAATAGCTATTAAATACAGCCTTACATTTATTTCTGTAAGCATCAATACTTGTTGTAACTATTGGCACGCAGACAAAATCTAAGCTCATCTAGTATAGTTTGCCGTTGACCGGGAATTTGTGGTTCAATTAATGTCCGGTTTTACTGAGAATGATTTCATCCTAAATAGTTCCCCACTCTTCTCCACAACAAATATGGGTACATTTTATCTAAATAATAAATTCCTTATTTCTTTGTTGCAGTTAATGATAACCCGGCTATAAGACCTAAGATAAAAAAAAAGTTCTCACATTACAACTCTTCTTTTTTCAAGAACATCTTACTACCCGTTTGGGCTATACGTATTCATTAATTGCTACAGTGGAATAAGAACGAATATGGTATAATTTATAGGAAATATATCCGCATTTGCCTGAACAGAGAATGGGAAATAATTTAGAAAAAACTTTTATACATCCATCCGAGATATGAACCCTGATCTCCCCATCTCGGACAAACCAGTCCAACATAAGTGTGATACATTAAACCAGCGTTTTTCAAACTGTGGTCCGCGAAGCCCTTGGGCTCCTCCATAGTTATTTCAAGCTTTGTGAGGTAGTTTTAGAATATTATTTATTTGTTTTTTGCATTATAAAAGAGCTTCAATAATTAACTTGACGTTTTTTCCTTCAAATTCTAATACAGGAAATTTGCTAAAGTTGCAGCCAGAAAATTAAATATTTTAGTTTTTTATACTTCCAAGCTTGTAAAATATAGCTGTAAGTTTTTTAGCACCCCGTATTACTACCCGTTTGGGTTATACTCTTATGAACTAATTAAGCTTGAGGTGTAAGGATTAGGAAGGCTATACTTAGAGGAAGTGTATCCACATTTGCGTGGAGAGAGAGAGCACAAAACCATTTAAGAAAAACAACCCTTAATTCACCCGACCGAGATTCGAACCTTGATCTCCCTGTCATCGACAATCTAGTCCAACACGAGAGTAGGGCGTTAGACAATGCGGCCACCGAAGTGGGTAACTGTAGTTACTGAATATTAATAATTTTAGGTTAAACATTTTATAAATGCTCTATCATATATTTTTTATGGTTCAAGGGTTCCTTTAGTATAAAAAAGTTTGGTGCCTGCCTTAGACAATGCAACCACCAGTGTGGGCCATATGATAGTTTACTAACACCACCACTCCTCTCACCAGTTGGGAATCGAACCCATAATGTTTCATGAGGAAGGCACACCTTGGTTTAAAAAAGCTTACCCAGCAACAGGCGAGCTTAAAAATCTCATACACTTTGCCTCACATACTCACCGTAGCGTAGGCAAGTGAAAGTTGTTATTAAAAAGTAACCTCAAGGCCACGCAAAAAGAACGACAAAATAAATCTCATGAATGCCGTCAATGACCGAGTTGAGCTGTCATAAAAAAAAAAGATGCACAACTTGAATGGCAACGATAAAGCACAGTAAAGAATGAGGTCAACAGCAGATAATAAGTAAAAAATAAACATTATTAGTTCCATAACCTTCGGCATTGGAAAAATGTGTGTTGGAAAACGGCTCCATTAATCCTGAAAACTAGCTTAGTTGTGATTGTGTTCTTTAACAGGGAATATAATTAGTTTTTAGTTCACAATGATAAACAAATTTTCTATCAATTTTAATCCATGAAAACTAATTATTTCGAAAATTTATTAATGTTTTAAACAGTTTTTTTTATTTTTTTAAATATAATTTGACTTAAATTATAGGCACAAAATACTTGCTCCAAAAAGTAAACTCTTTGTTAAGGTATAAAATTATTTATTTTGAGTTTTATTTAAATGGTATTGGCTAAAATATAATTATGATTAGTGACCCATTTCCAATATATCACCCATCAATCGATGTTTAGTAACCTATATTGTGAAAGAACACCAGATTAAGTATTTAAAGTTGGTTAGATTAGATGGTTCCTACTTGGAATACCAGGGTTGGACAAAAACTGAGCTTGGTTTATTCACCAAGATTGTTCCTCATCTTTTCTTGAATGGAGAAAAGAAACATTGATTATAAATTCTCTATAATAATCCTGTTTTTATATAGATTTTACAGGATGTTGGAAAACTCTTAGCCCAAACTTCACACACAGTTTGTTTGAACCAAAAGTAATACAAAATCCCTAAAGCTATGCTAATATCATTAGATTGTGTCCAAAGTGCATGTACAACGGGTTGCATAGAAGCTAGGCGCGTGGCATTCCACATCTCAACATCTTTGAGCACGGCAGCAGAACATACCACAATTAATAGTAAACCACACACCAGTCCAACTAGAAATTCGAATGGGTTCTGAGGGTCATCATTAACGGTCCTACATAACAGAAAGTGCTCTCCATTATTACCAAGTGCAGTACCGTGCGCCTAGTTCCTATGCAACTTGCTGTACATGCATGCTTGACAGCTTTGCTATCCCGGCGCAACACGCCGAAACTTTGGACACAATTTAACGGTATTAGCATAGGTTTCGAGATGTAGGTGTGCTGGGATTTTGTAAGTTTGATCAAAATTTAGATTGCATTGGCTTTGCGTGGTTTTCGGTAAAAGTTAATCAGAAATTTCGATTGTTTATAACTAAAATACCCGTATTTCAAACTTGTGTTATAAAATATTCCTCTAATTAGAAATGTTCAGCCTAACGTCCTAATGGAATTTATCCATGAGTATATAACATACTAAGGTTGTTGAAATTTAATATATCAATGCGAAGTTTGAATATGTGCACTAATATAAATACAGAGTTTGGCATAGCACTCAAATTCAGAAATAATAATAATATTTAGCACTGCGTCTTACTACCCGTTCGGGTTATACGCTAAATTTAGAAATACTTTTTAAAATAACTCTAATATGAGATGGGTTGAATTATATTTTTTGTCAAATCTTAATTCATGATGTCCAAATTATAAATTCAAATATAATTCAAATTATAATATTTAAAAATGAACTCTCTTGGTAGAAATTAAAAAAGAAGAAGAGAAGATTGAATAGTAGAGAGTGAAACTTTGTTTTGTCTAAGAAATCATCATAAGGGATCAAACTAATTTCTCCTTAAATGTTTGGTAACACGATATATTGAATTATTTATTGTTTTTTTACCATAATGTCTTAGCCTACTACCCGTTAAGGTTATTCACACATGTACTAATTACGCTAATGTGCTAGGGATGAAGAAGATAATTTTTAGAGAAAATGTATCCTCATTTCTATAGAGGAAGAGTAGACAAGCCTTGAGGAAACACCACACTTAAATGAACCTGATCAGGATTCGATCCTCGCTCTCCACGTCATCGGCAGTCTAGTCTGACACGAAAGTGATGCCTAGCACATGTTCTGGCTGCGCCTTTGGCAAATGTCCTTTCTTCAGATTTGAAAAAAAAAAAAGACAGTTATAACTCTAATGATTCTATTTTATAGTGTCAAAACAAAAAAATAATATTTGGGAATTGCCTCACGAAGCATAGAGATAACTATGGCGGACATTCTCTTCGGTGGCCACGTGGTCTAAGATTCTACTCTCAAAGTAGATGATGGGGATCCCGAGATTCGAATCTCGGTCGGGTGTATTGAGGTTATTTTTCCAAAATGGTTCTCCATTCACCCTCCACGCAAGTGTGGGTAAACTCCTCATAAATATAGCTTCCTTAGTCCCTAAAACCTTTAGTGTAATTAGCACATAAGCGTAAAACCTGAACGATTAGTAAGACGTGGTGCTAAAAAAAACTATGGCAGAGCCCAGATTTTAAAAAAAAGCTGCCTAGACCATTTTACCAAAACGAGTTTTTATTTGTTATATTTGATATTATTATTATTTAGCACCGCATCTTACTACCCATTTGGGTTGTACACTTAAGTACTCATTACGCTAATGGGTTAGGAATTGGGAAGGTCGAATCCAGAGGAAGTAAACCCGTATTTGCGTGGAGAGAGAGAGTGGAAAACCATTTAGGAAAAACAACCCCAGCTCACCCAACCTAGATTCGAACCTTGATCTCCACGTCCTCGACAGTCTAGCTCAACACGAAACTAGCGCGTTAGCTAACTACGCCACCGAGGCGTGTGATACGTTATAAAGAATGACTTAATTTTTCTAATGCGAGTAGTCCGTAAGGGAAGATTTGGGGTTTGTTCTACAAATTTGTATAATTATTTTGTGTTTATTTTCTTTGTATTTAACTATTGATATATATAATATTGATAATTATAATAAATTACTAGTTTCCTTTGTATTGTCAATAAACTGAAATCTGTTTGGCACAACCTATATTATTAATGCGAAAGAACAAAAAATTAATTATTTAAAGACGATTAAATAGGACGGTTCCAGCTTTGAATTCTAAGGCTCGACCATGACTGGTATAATTTGACTAAATTATTATTATTATTATTATTATTATTAGCACCGCGTCTTACTACCCGTTCGGGTTACACGCACTTACGCTAATGTGTAATGATAGNAGATGAAATGGAGGACCTACAGTTTAACGTGGAATCCGAACCACGGTGGAGGCCTGGCATTCCCCACATTCACAAGATGTCTTGTCAGAGGTGAAGGAAGGGTTTGGTAATCAGATAAATCTGTGCCGGGACCGAGGATTGAACCCCGGCCGCCAGCATAGAAGTCTGACACCTTACCTCTAGACCGCCAGGTCACCAATTTGACTAAAGAAAAATAAGATGTGCTTTAGCAATTAAACATGTATCTATATATCTGAGTTCACTGATCAATTAAAATTGTGAATTAGCGCCAAAGCACTTTCTATAAATATTCATTCGAGATTTTTTTGCAATTATTTTGAATTAATAATATTTGAATATTATATGATAAAATTAATTAACAAAATGTGAGCAACAAAGATTACAAGTTATTAGCCCTCAAATCAATCATTACATTGAATTGATTAATTTTGGCTGAATAAACTTTGTAATTTGATAAGGATACATCATTATTTTATTTGGACCACGTCTTAATACACGTCCGGGCTATACACCGAGATTAGAATCTTGAATTTGCCACCACAAAAAACTAGACCAGATGAGGTTGACATCTTAGTCCGCGTGCCCAGAGATTCGGGTTGAGTACACTTTTCATATAAATTAATTACAACAAAACCCGTTTCGGTGGACGCATGATCTAAGGCGTTACGGTCGCAATATTCCAGACTACCGATAATGAGAGGTGACCAGGGCTCGATCCCCGGATTTTTTTTCCAAAATTGTTTATCATTCTACCTCCACGCAAATGTGGGTTTATTTCCTCTAAATTATACCTTCCTCATCCTTACGGAAATAGCATAATTAGTACATAGACATATAACCCGAACGCCTGCTGCTAGAAAAATTACCACAAAATTAAATGCATAATATTATAATTCCATTAAAATTTTCATCAAATTGACTTTTAGATATGTTTTTGTTAGAGCTACAGCTGTTCTTTGTTCACTATACTTGCAGTACAGGGTGTATTTTAAAACAAATGGTTTTATTTACCTAGAACCTTGATTGCGCTCCGAATAGTATTCATCCGAGGACAACATGTAACTAGTTGATCACGAAAAATCACGCCAACACACTTAAGGGGAATGGTGTGAGCCTATAGAGTTAGATTTTCTAAGAGATTGGAACTGGTTGAAAATAGGTTTTAAGCTTATGATACATCCCAATACATTATTATTATTAGCACCGCGTATTACTGCCCGTTCGGGCTATACGCACTTACGCTAATGCGTAATGGTAGGGTGATTGTGAGATTAAATGGAGGACCTACAGTTTAACGTGGAATCCGAACCACGGTGTAGGCCTGGCATTCCCCACATTCACAAGATGTCTTGTCAGAGATGAAGGAAGGGTTTGGTAATCAGATAAATCTGTGCCGGGACCGAGGATTGAACCCCGGACCCCCAGTCCGACACTTATCCCTAGACCACCAGGTCACCTACCCCAACACACTTCTCCCCTTAGCTATAAGTCCATTCACAGCACTAAGGGTCGTACATTTTATAGTTAGATCTCGGAAATCCACCAACCTCCCGGTATTCGAATAACAAAGAGTTTATGTCGGACGCTTCCACAGACAAGGATATACTAGATCCTCAGTCTTACATAAGTCTCGCTGCTTTCTTTGAGCCAGGTTGAGACCATCAACACTGGGGTTCGCTAGTGTCAAAAATTAGTGACAAAAACACTTACAAATGTGCAGTTGTTAAATGAAGACCACCATTGTAATTGTAATGTGTAGTTTGAGTAAGATCTTTGTGAGGTAGGATTATGTGAAGAGTTGGGTCGCTATCTGAACCTAGCTTTGTGGAAGCTTACCGAGTGACTTGAGATGGATATTTGTGTTCTATCTCTAGTAAAACCATGTTTAGAATAAGCCTTTAAAAAATAACCTTGATAACATCTAGGAAGATGTGTGTGGAAGGACTCAAGCACTTCCATGGAGTGCAGCCATTTTAACCTGGAAGCTGAAGGTCTGGTGTACGTTTGTCTGAGGACGCGCCCAAAATATCTACAGGGTTCCTCCAAGTTGATGCCCCCCAGGCCTCGTTGGACGGAAAGGCAAGGACCCGATTTAGGCCGAGCAAGGCTGGTCAGAACCCCTCCATGGAGTCCCCAATAGGAGAATTAGGCCTATATCACACTAGGGTGCCATGGTAGGTAGCTCTGATTGCAGTGATACCGGTTACAAAACAAAGAAACCAAGGGTGCATCACTGGCATTGTTACCAGTCAGGCAGAGATGACACTCCGGGTGACGAGACATTGCCCTTGTGACAGCGCTACCATAAAAAAAAAACCACGCAGAGTGGTCAGGGGGGGGGGGGCAAACCCC
>CABEEJ010001747.1:66616-82771 GCA_901482245.1 Timema douglasi | reverse complement strand
CTGAAGTGTTTTTTTTTTATGGCAACATAGTCCCTTAACTGCTGAAGGCTAGGACAATTTCTAAATATTAAACACCTATAAAAGCTCTCTGAAGTGCTTTTTTTTTATGGTAGCTCAGCCTCCTAATTTGTGCCTGTATCTTATTTATTGATTGTTTAAACCATAAATAAAGCAATATATATTTTGTTCATAAAATTTCGGGGGGCGGGCGCGGGTTGAACTCCCCCCCTCCCACAGATACGGCCTCGCGTAGGCTCACTTAAAATACTATTTTGTGCTTATTAACCATTTGTAAAAACACTAGATTAATATTAAGGCCTAGTCTTTTAACAGCCGGCCCCGTAGTACAGTGGTCAGTGGCCCAAGCCCGAGATACAAATACCCAAGTATTTAAAAAATTGTAATAGATGAAAGAAAATAAAATTTATAATAATAAAATGAAGTATTTGTCTGTGTGTGTTTGTTTGTGTGCGATGCCCAGCCAAATCTACGGCGCGCAGAGATCTTAAATTTTTAACATGGGTGGACGGAAGAGTGTCCAAATGCTCCTTGAAGCCAGATTTTTAAATTTTTAATAATCTTTTTAATTAGGATATTTTAAACAAATTTTCGGAGATAATATTTTAAATCTGGTTCATAGTTACGTTTCCGAGATAACGTTTCCATTTGAAAAAAATATTTTTAATCTGGTTTAAAATTTCGTTCAGAGATAACTTTTCAAAATTAAATCTGGCAAGAGGGGAGGGGGGAGAGCTTATAAGATTATTATACCACAGTGGGTCACGGGCAACGCCGCACGGGTTTGCTAGTATAAAATAAAACAAGCATGATAAACAATAAAATGCCCATCCATACTGAGAAACGGCCCACCAGTTGAGATTTCCTCCAGAGGAAGCTACTGACATTGGTTCGGTACAATCTTGTCCTTCGTTTCCAATTTCTCGGAAGTTTCACAAAGTATATTATTTTTAACTGAAATTAAATTTGGCATGTGAAGAGAGTCAGTCAGTTGGTGAATTAAGTTCAATTTAAATTTTGTATCATGTACGTAAAATTTCATTGCTAACTACATTTAAATTTGCGCATAACTTTGTTTTGTTTTGTAAACGTGACAAAAAAGTTTAATAAAAATCTACAAACCTAATTTGAGCAGGGGGCTGCATAACAAGGGGGGGGGGGGGAAGGTGACATTTCTCCTAATTGAAATAGTAAATTTGTCCACCTATATATATTTTATTTCGATCCCCTTTGATATTTTTGAATTTTAAGCTTAAAATGGCCTTGCATAAATTACAAATAGCATCTGAAATCATCCATTTTTACCAAATTTGCCAGAAGAGCCCTACTATAAATATCTTCTGGGTGCATTTAGTTTTTAAAAAAACTTTAGGTAAGGTCCCCTCCAAATTGTTTCTAGAAGCATCCAATTTTTAAAAAAAATCCAGGCGAGGATCACTTCAAATAACTCCCAGTAATATTAGATTAAAAATTTTCCGGGAAAAGATAATTAAAATTGCTTATAGAAGTATCAAAATTTCACAAGGTTTATGGGGGAGGGTCGCACCAATTAGCTTATAGATAAGTTTAATTTCTTTTTAATAAGACGAGGGACACTCCAAATATCTTCTGGGTATTAAGTTTTCAAACATTTGCCTTAAGCCCTCCTATGGCTTGGGATTCAAAGCCCTTTAAAAAAATATTATAATTTTATAATCCCACTCCTTGCTCCCAATTCCCCTGGACAAATAAGTTTCCATAACCACCGAACTCGAGAGACACAAGAAAAGGAGGGCCCGCGCTTTGTCCCTGGTATTGGCCCCATGGAGTATGATCACCTGGCGGGTCTGAGTAGATGTATCTATAGAAATATATTATTTAACTATTTACACCAAATTAAGTGGACTGCAGATCTTATGGAGAAAAGCTTTATCTTCACCCTCTTTCAGAAAATTAAAAAACGACACCTGGACACGGGAATCGAAACCGGAACCTTTGGTTGAGTGTGCTAATGCTATAACCACTGAGATATCCAGGATTCGTCTCGTACTCAGGGTCATTCTTCACTCATAGTGTTCATACTCTCTCTGCCTTAAAATATGAGTGAAGAACGACTCTGGGCACGAGACGAATCCTGGATATCTCAGTGATTAGAGCATTGGTGTATTAAACCAAAGGTTCCGGGTTCGATACCCGTGTCCAGGTGTCATATTTCCATTTTCAGACCATGATAGCTGTGTGGAATGATTCCTCAATAAATGCATACATAATAGCTACGGCTATTTGATTCTTCGTCCTGTTTGTTAAACTTTTACCAAATCTCCTCGCTTACAGTTATATAGTTAGGAGGTAGGCTGTGGTAGGTAAGAAGGAGCTACTGGAGACCTCAATTTGATTTGATTCGATTCGATTCGATTGACTTATAGTTTAGAAGGGAGATTGAGTAATTGACCACATGAAAACAAAAAAATGACAACATTGTTTCCCAATATTAACTATACAGCTCCCTCAGATATGATATCCAGTGTAGTAGATTATTGTTAGCACCGCATCTTACTACCCGTTCGGGTTATACGCACTTACGCTAATGTGTTATGGTAGGGTGGTTGTGAGATGAAATGGAGGACCTACAGTTTAACGTGGAATCCGAACCACGGCGGAGGCCTGGCATTCCCCACATTCACAAGATGTCTTGTCAGAGGTGAAGGAAGGGTTTGGCAATCTGATAAATCTGTGCCGGGTCCGAGGACTGAACCCCGGACCCCCAGCAAATAAGCCCAACACCTTACCCCTAGACCGCCAGGTCACTTCAGTGTAGTAGAGAAGTATATACTATTGTGTATTTGTTAATTTCACATGTGACCTAAGATGTTTGTATTTGCAGGTGTCCCTGGAACAGATGGATGAGGCACAAGAATATTCTCACATATGTGGTGCCTCCGTCCTGAATGACAATTGGGCACTAACTGCCGCACACTGCTTCATGGATCCTGAAAAGTATAGCTCTCTATACAATTAATTATCTTATTTCTAGAAAATATTTAGCTCTGGCAGTTATTAACTTATACCTTATTCTGGAAATAAAATAAAATCTATAGCGTCCACCCACAATCGAGCCATATCGAACGACCGAGCGGCTGCCGTCCACTAGTGCCAACCTCTGCGGATAGAGGGGGTTATTTGGCCAGGACAACGAGCCATCTCGCCGTTAATCTCGGTTTTCTAGACCAGAGCAGCTGGAAGCACCAGGGATAGAACCCGAAACGTCTGTATCTGTAGCCATGAACTCTTACCACTAGACAACAGAGGCGGTAGCTTTAAATTATATTTAGTTCATTTAAACTTGTATTAACTACGAGTCTTTAATATCAACGTTTTGAACTAACTGAAAATATCAACACGTGACTTACAAACTAACTTTACCTTAGAACAGTAACCTCACTCAGCCTCCCGGTTGCCGGATCATCACTTTGAATACGGAAATCCCCGTTTCATCACACATTAATTTTTAGGTCATGCTGGGAATCGATCCGGGGACCTTCAACTTAGATGGAAGAAGCAACACTAGCTGAGTTCACATATCAGACTAGTTAATTTATAATTATGGTTTTTAAATTAGGAAGAAACGAGTGAAACGCACTTCTTTATTTAACTTATTTGACCATTAAAAGGTATTGCACAGTTTTAACAAGAATATAATTACTATAAGCCATAAATAATGATTCGACGATTTCAAATCATTACAGTTCATGAACAAAAAGGGGTCAAACTTGATATTTTCTGATTTTTGAGTATCATTGTTAATGTATGGGTCTGAAATTTACTATGGTTAGACATTCATATGAGGTGTACACAAGGAAATATTATATAATAATATTAATAATCTTAATATTTTAATGAAATATCAATATTGTTAAAACATATTAATAATGATAATAGATATATTTATAACATATATATTTTATCAAATTAATTCACTAGATATTTTAAGACATTAATACACTATAGGCCTATATATTAGTAATATTATAAAATATTTAATTATGTATATCTCATATACATGCCTAGTCATACTAAATTTCAGCCCCCACACATTAATTACTTTACCTTAACAATGGTACGCAAAAATCATAAAATATCAAGTTTGACTCCTTTTAACTCGTGAAATCAGAGAATCACTTTTTATAACTTATTGCCTGTAAAAATTGTGCGGTAAAATTTTGACTTAATTTAATGGCAGACACCGCTAGTTAAGACTGTAATGTTCTTTCAAATGTCATCGATTTTTTTAAAACAAACGTAAAGTTTCCAAAAATTAATGCTTCTATCCAAATATAATACTAAAATTTAAACAGTACGGAGTGAAATGCATTTCTTTTCTTCCTTTTTATAAAAAAAGTATGGACTGTGTCTTCCTATCTGCAATCTGTACATTATACTTATGAGGTATAAGTAAGGTAGAAATGACAATAAATGTACCTTCATTTTCGTAGAGGAAAACCACCCTAAGTACATCCAGACGGAATTCAAACCGTGATATCTAAATAACTGGATAACTAGACCTGAATTGTTGATACAACGTCGAATTTACTGTGGCCTTTCAGAATGGGGATAAACAAACGCGTAACACGTTATATAATGTCAACCTCAAATAATTACCCTTTTCAGTTCCCAATTTCAAACCCGGGCAGGATCTGTGGATAATGGAAAAGGAGGAACTGTACACGAAGTGGTGGACGTAATCCGGCATAGAGATTTTGGCGAAGAATCTGTTTACAACAATGACATAGCAGTCATCAAGGTAAGATTGCTAAAAAAAAAAAAAAAAATCTGTTGAATATGATAATTACTTATATAAGTCACCAACCCCGTGGTGTATGGGTCTATGTAGCTGGCTATGAGTATAGGGGTCCTGGGTTCTATTCCCGCCTGGTACCTTGGGTATTTTTTTTACCGAAGGGGGAGTTACCCCAATAGCCAACAGGGTTTGTTTGATTACGCTTAAATTAGGTTCAAGTGTTTACATTGGCTCCACACCCTCATACTCACTATCTCCATCACCTCATCTCATCGGGACATGGAAAGAGCCCCCACTGAAAGGATGTACGATTAGTACGTTCGGGAGTACCTTGGAGAACTCTACATTAGTACTGGCTGATCTTTCCACAAAATTAGCTATTACAGACGCACCATTTTATTACTTAGATAAGTAAAACTATAAGAAAAATAACACCCCCAAATAATTTATTTATATAATACTCATTAGTAAAAATACCTTGATTTTAAGGGCTCTGCTTAATCTAAGATAATGTACTTAAACTAGTTCATTTCTTAGAAAAATTGCAGTTCTGGTGGCTCAAAAGTATGACATCTTGGCTCAGTTGGTGGAGCGTTTGCTTACTGAGTCAAAGGTCTCAAGTTTGGTTTCCGACATGTCTGAAAAAAATATTATCAGTGAAATTAGGTTTTCCCTCTTTTTACAATGGTGAATGTGCGGACGGNGGGGGGGGGGTAGGTATTGTGTCTATTCTAGACTTAATTTAGTTGATAAGTCATGGGTACCCCCTCTCTCTTACTCACCGCCCATTTCCACCAAGACTTATCAACGTCCTCTTCGTGCAACACCCCTTGACAAGAGTTACAAACGCAACGTTGCCAAGCTTAAAATAATAATAATAAAACTCTTTCACAAAAATATTGGATATAAATTGAATAAACTAGTTGTTTACAAACAATAATAGATACACCTTTGGTATTATTTATTTTTCTTAGCGGTCAAATAGATGGTTCAGGGGAAACTTAGTCTCATAATCCACCCTGACGCCACCCCCTTGAGTTTCACGTCATGTCATACAATCTGACCCGCCTCGGTGGCGTAGTTGGCTAACGCGCTTGTCGTGTTGAGCTCGGCCGCTGAGTGACGGGGAGATCGAGGTTCGAATCTCGGTCGGGTGAACTGGGGGTGGTTTTTCCTAAATAGTTTTCCACTCTCCCTCCACGAAAATGCGGGCTCACTTCCTCTAATTCAACCTTCCCAATTCCTAATCCATTTGAGTAATTAATACTTAAAGCGTATAACCCGAACGGGTAGTAAGACGCGGTGCTTAGTATTTTTACTATACAGTCTGCAGCTGTCACTTTTGATAGATATTATCAATACCTATTAAATAACACTAATAAGTTGATAAAAATGCGTTTAATGTTGACAGCAACAAGATGTGTTTATATTTTTCTAAAAATTCCTTGCAATTAAAATTGGACTGTGGTCTTACCTCTTTATGTTTCAGGTGGGAAAACCCTTCACTTCGAATTTGTACGTCAAATTCGTGAAACTGCCGAAGCCAGGATCAGAAGTTAAGGCGGGAACGAAAGTCATCGCCACTGGATGGGGGATTACAACTCTTGTGAGTTAAATTAATAGTTAATATTAGTTTTTACTATGGATAAGTTCAAGGAAAATACTTATGGTGGGAAGGTAGAGGGCGCAAGAAAAGGACAGTGTTTAGGGCACAAATTTTTTTTTTTTTGGACAAAATAAATCAAATACTGCTTCAGTAGAAACAAAGAGTTTAATTCCCTTCACATGGTGGTATCAATAACTGTTGAATATCTGTCATGAGTATAGCAGTGGTGACCTGGCGGTCTAGGGGTAAGGTGTCAGACTTCTGTGCTGGCGGCCGGGGTTCAATCCTCGGTCCCGGCACAGATTTATCTGATTACCAAACCCTTCCTTCACCTCTGACAAGGAATCTTGTGAATGTGGGGAATTCCAGGTCTCCACCGTGGTTAGGATTCCGCGTTAAACTCTAGGTCCTTCATTTCATCTCACTATCACCCTACCGTTACACATTAGCGTAAGTGCATACAACCCGAACGGGTAGTAAGACGCGGTGCTAATAATAATAATAATAATAATAATAATAATAGTATAGCGGCATTAAATGAGAACCTTTTCAAATGAAGAGAAAAAGTTGTCATTAAATACCAGGACACTCTTGAATGATATTCAAGAAATGTTGATATCACCACGTGAAGAAAATTAAACTCTTTGATTGTACTGTAACAATACTTGATTTATTTTATCCAAATATTTTTGTTATAAAAACTAGAAAAAAAACTGTCTTTTTCTCGCTTTTCCTACATCTCCCACCTTAAATGTTATTTTTAAGCATATGAATTAGTTTTGAAAGGTTTCCGAAACCTCGAATACATTATAATGTTATTAACAGGGCCTGGATTTGTATGTCCTAAAAATGATCCAAAAAATGAAATGACCAAATAACTTTTAAAAAGAATAACTTAATATTTTCCAAAAAAATGACTTAACAATATGAACAAAAAGTCGTAATAAATGCTCGCAGCCCTCTCCAACTTAGTTACAATCTCTCACAATGATCATTTATTTCACAACCATAAAACCTGTCTATTGGAAAAATGTATGCATTTATAAAATATCGATTGTGTTTAAAATACACTTATTTAACGGCTTAAAATAATTCAAACATGCCTAAGAATAATTCAAAAAATCCCTAAAAGTAATTTTTTTTAAAGAAGGAAACCAATAAAATACGACCTAAAATTCCACAATAACAAAAAACGGCAAAAAAAGAGACCTATAACTAAAAACACATTTCTATAACCAGGGGATGATTAAATACAGAGCCTATGCATGTTCTGATGATTGTTGTGTGCGATGAAAAAAATAAAGATGTCATTTCATATTCACAATCCAGGCCCCGGTTAGTAAAGATGTAGGCATAAGCCAATGTCGGAAAATATAGTTCAATAAAACATAACTCCTAAAACGCGTAAAATATAATAATAATAAATTCAAGAGCTAAATTTTGTTTTAGTCTTTTGTTCTTTAAGAATCAAATAGCCGAAGCTATTATTTATGCCTTTTAGTGAGGAATTCTCCATCTAGATATATTCTTACAATTGAAAAATTACACCTGGATATGATATCTAGATGGAGAATTCCTCACTAAAAAGCATAAATAATAGCTTCGGCTATTTGATTCTTAAATATGCAATCCCTTACAATTATAATAATTGTACAAGTGGCAGCAATAAGCAACTACCGAGTCGAAGGTGGCTGCGATATCTGATAGCTCGTGATTTTAATAAAATCATACATTTGTAACCGACAATTTCCGCACGTCCATCATAGACTCTGCCTCAAAATATGAGTGAAGAACGACCCTGGGCACGGGACGACTCCTGGATAGCTCAGTGATAAGAGCATTGGCGTACTAAGCCAAAGGTCCCGGGTTCGATTTCGGTGTCAAATCTCAGAATAAGATCTTTAGTTCTTTATTTCGCCACCAGGCTAAACAGGGTAGAGCTCAGTTCGAGCCATGGCTCGGGCAGTACTAACTTGAGAAAGCAAGGACATGTTATTATTATTATTATTATTATCACCGCGTCTTACTACCCGTTCGAGTTGTACGCACTTACGCTAATGTGTAATAGTAGGATGATTGTGAGATGAAATGGAGGACCTACAGTTTAACGTGGAATCCGAACCACGGTGGAGGCCTGGCATTCCCCACATTCACAAGATATCTTGTCAGAGGTGAAGGAAGGGTTAGGTAATCAGATAAATCTGTGCCGGGACCGAGGATTGAACCCCGGCCGCCAGCACAGAAGTCTGACACCTTACCCCTAGACCGCCAGGTCTTCCTATTTCCTTATTGATTACATTAAAGTTAATAAATATGGGGTCTACCTTACGAGAAAGGTGGATCACTTGTATTAGTGAATTATAAAGTTGGCTATTTTGTGTATTATATTGTACATTCAACTTATTTTTAATTTCTCCCATGAGGAAAAGTATTGTAATCGGGAAATGTTTAGACGCGGTGGTTATATTGATGAAGTTAGGTATCTGATCAGTATTATTAATTATCAGATTTCTACACCATTAATAATAATAATAATAATAATAATAATAATACAGATCAGATGCCTACATACACAATTAAGCCCCTTTCTCCCAATTTCCCCCGATTTCTTACCCAAAAAATTTTCCCGATTACAATACTTTCTCCTCAGTCCTCATGGGAGAAAATGAAAATAAGACTGAAATTCAATATATATTGAATAGAATAAATAAATAAAAAAGGTAACGCCTCACCACTGAATTTATGACTTACATGTTTCTACAACAGCGATCTGAAGACAACGTGGCCAGTGAGATTCTTCTTGACGTGACATTGGACGTCATAGGCAACGAGATTTGTAAGAAGGCTGAATTTTTCGTGAGGATTCGAGAGGAGGATTCAGGGGAGGAGTCAGAGGGCGCTGACCTCACCGATAACATGTTCTGTACTCTGACAGAGGGCAAAGACACTGGCGCTGTAAGTAGTCATCCGGACATTTTCGAACCAATATATAGTTTGTCACCAAGCATAAGGTTAAGAGGATTTGAGCCCAGTCTACAGCCAGACACACTCGCTTGTCGGAATGGCAGCTGTAACATTGGCTGTCTACAATAGCACAATTAAACGCAGTCGATTGTCGGAATTGTAGAAATAACTTGTCGGGAAGGAGATTAAACGTTGATCATCTCTTGCGTTTAGTAGGAAGTTGTGTTGGCTTGCGTTCAGCATAATCATAAACCAAAATTGGTGCTAGGTGCACTACTGTATTTAACTAACCGGTCCAAGGTGTAGTCCTCAATGCAACTGGATACGAACCTAAAGGTCCTAGGTTTGATTCCCGGCTGGTACCTTGGGTATTTTCCCCGAAAGGTGAATCAACCCGACGGTCACTAGGGTTTAGTATTTCCACTGGTTCCACACCCTCATACTATCATCACCATCATCTCATCTCATTGAAACATGGAAAGAGCCTCCACGGAAAGGATGTACGATTAGTACGTTCGGGTGTCCCCTGGGCAAGGTACGTCAGTACTGGCTAATATTTCCACAAACTGGCCTACGAATGATGTAGCCCAAACGTGCTATGTTATTATTATACTGTATTCAACTAAAGTTATTTGATCAAGGATATAAGTTCATGACAATATATAGTAAAAGGTATTGCATATTAAATTATTTAATAAGAGTAAAAATTTAATAAGTTTTCACATATTAATTTGAGTCTATTTAACTCGTGTTTGTAACCATCGATTTGATTTTAATGACTGAGTTATATTGGTTGAAACTGCTTTTAAATAAAATTTATTTTAGACGGTCTTTGTTTATGCAGAAAACAAATACAGCACATCTTGCGAGTGCGCTTTACGAGTGCCCGTCCGACAAGCGAGTGCGACTGGCTGTAGATGAGCTATAACCAATACTGTTTGCATCATCGAAATAAGTTGTTGTGCCTCACTGTTCAGTATACCCTTGTATCTTTCCTCCGCACTTGCGCAGGCCTCTATACTGCCCGGACCGCTCCACAGTTCTAATATGATGTGATGTGTGTGCGAGTTCCCTAAATACCGGAGGCTAGAAAAAAATTCTAAGTGATAGACAGTTCTAATAGCTATCTGAAGTGGTTTTTTTTTGTGGCAACATAACACCATAATTGCTGAAGGAAAGACCTTTTTTAAATACTAAACACATCTAGAGGCTTTATAAAATGCTTTTTATGGTAGCATAACCCCCTAACTGCTGAAGGCAAGGAAAAATTATAGTTATTAAACACCTCTTTAAGTGCTCTCTGAAGTGATTTTTTATGATAACCTAACCCCTTAACTGCTAAAGGCTAGAAAAATTCATAAATATCAAACACCCCTAGAAGCTCTCTGAAGTGCTTTATATGGCAACGTAAAAGCATAACTGTTGATGGCTAGAAAAAAAAGTCTAAATATTAAACACCTCCAGAAGCTCTCTGAAGTGCTTTATTTGGTAAAACAACCCATTAATTTGTATTTGTACCCTAATTTTGACAGTGTTTGAACCATAAATAAAAGCCATATATATTTTGTTCATAATATTTTATTGGGTGGGGGTGGGGGTTGAACACCCAAACACCCCCTCCCCATCCCCTCTATGGTCTTGCCCACTGTAAATCCTTTTTCTATTAGCTCGATATGCGGCCACTATCGCTCACGTTTTCACGCACCAATGGGAAGCTTTCTTTTCTCCCGTTGGCCAAGACCAGGCAGCAGTGGAGGGTATCTAACACTGTGGTTATTGGGTTAGTTGGCAGTCGGAGAGTGGCTACCCAACCCGGGCGCGCCCCCTGCTTGAAAGAGCTATTAAATTGCCTTGTGTTACTAAAGAGCAATATTGTTTTAACCCTCTCTCTTCCCACCGCGCCCCTACCTCCCACCTTGACTCACGTTGCCGGTACAATAAGCCTACCTTCCACCTCGACTCACGTTGCCGGGACAATCACCCTACCTACCACCGCGACTCACGTTGCCGGCACAACCCTCCTACCTCCCGACCGCAACTGACGTTGCCGGGACCAGCACCCTACCACCCCACCTTGGGACTTCCTCATGTTCCACCGCGACTTACGTTGCCGGAACTTCCTCATGTTCCACCCCGACTAGCATTGCCGACATTTCTCCTACCCCTACCCATACGTGTCTTAACACCACATTGCCATTGTCACAACATCAACCAATTACCCCCCAAGGCCACAGTGAGGGATGGAAAAATTAATCATACATTTTAATATATATATATATATTGTTTGTCATAATAATTGAAAGTAATTTTAGGTTGCCTGATGTGGCACAGCTAGTTTGTTAAACTGCAAGTTGACATAGTCCTAATACAGCTCTTAAAAAATAAGATTAATTCTTAACTGAAAGATATAGATGTCTTTATTAAATTAAGAATGTTTTACAAAATCTTAAAATTATAGAGCTAAATTACCGAGTTAATTTTGGGGACTTACAATTTATGTTATTGACATTAATGAAACCTATTGAAAAAATTATGAACCTATGTTTCCAGGGTGACTCAGGTGGGCCAATCTTGGCAAAACAAAATGGCGACCTGATCCAAATTGGCATCGTATCCTATGGAGAAGGTTCAGGTCATTTGGATGCTCCAGGAATGTACACCAAGGTTTCCAACTACAGGAAATGGATATCCAACGCGATATTGCCTTGACTGATCAAGCCACTAATCGATATGGCAATGACAAGCTTATTCGACTTTTATAATACGTAACTGTAGTGATGAATAATTATAATAAAAATATATTAACACAAGTGAAATAACAGTCTACTTTTGTTTATTTGAGGTATTTAAGGTGGCGGAGACCAACAGAGTAGAGATAGTAAGAAAGAGGAGTGAGACAGGGATGCTGTTTATCACCCAGTCTGTTCAACTTGTATGGAGGGTGCTGGCCACTAGAGGTACGTGGCAATTTAAGGGTAGAAGGACGCGTCATCAACACAATACAATATGCAGACGATCTAGCATTGATGGCCAAACATAAAGAAGAGTTGCAGGAAATAATGGACCTCCTAGTGGAGATAGGGATAAGATATGACATGGAGATCAACATTGAAAAGTCAAAAGTGATGGTGATTTCAAAAAATAAAAGTCTGCTGAAAATTAAAATTAAAAACCAAGAATTATAAATCGGAGATAAGTTCAAGTACTTGGGAAGTCTGCAGATCACTTTATTTTATTCTTGTTTGGCAGAATGATGAAAAATAGTAAAAAGACGGCCTTTGTAGTTTATTATTATTATTATTATTATTATTATTATTATCATCACCGCGTCTTACTACCCGTTCGGGTTATACGCACTTACGCTAATGTGTAATGGTAGGGTGATGGTGAGATGAAATGAAGGACCTACAGTTTAACGTGGAATCCGAACCACGGTGGAGGCCTGGCATTCCCCACATTCACAAGATGTCTTGTCAGAGGTGAAGGAAGGGTTTGGTAATCAGATAAATCTTTGCCGGGACCGAGGATTAAACCCCGGCCGCCAGCACAGAAGTCTGACACCTTACCCCTAGACCGCCAGGTCACCTACTGTAGTTTATTGATCAAGTTTCTGACTATAGATCCAGAGGTTCAGAGTTTGATCCCCGGCGCTTCCAGATTTTTCTGTGAAGCAGTGAGTCTGTAACGTGGTCAAACTCAGCCTCGTGAGGACAAATGAGGAGTTACTTGAATAAATAAGTAGCGGGTCCGGTCTAATAAACTTAAATTAACGACCGAAGGGCTCGTCGTGCTTAACACATGACACCCTCAATCCGTAGAAGTTGGCACTATTTTAGTCAACAGATGGAGGCCGCTCCTTAGGTATGGCTTGATTGAGATTTGACGCCATGGAATTTTATTTTATATAATATTTTAAATGCTTTGGTTTTATTTTAAGTTAATAAATATTTATTTTATGCGTATTTTCAATAGAAATAAGGTAAATAAATGATCTAAACCGGTTTTGATGCAGCCAAACATGTTACTTACCGTGTCAAAACCAAAATTAAATAATGTAGACCTATATTATTTTAGTTTATTTGTGTAAAAGAATTAAATCAACTCTTTAGTGTGTCGTTCAATTATTTGTATGAATAAAAACATTATTTTAGACTTTATTAACAGGCTATTAAAATAATATTAAGACAATATTCTCGATTTAAATTTTAAATGTTGGTACTTTATTTAAGTCCTTAATTTGTGGACACAACAAAATAAAAAATTATCTTTCACAGATACAATATATAAACCTTATGTAATCTATCTTAAAAACTATCCAAGTAATATCCTTAATGTGTCACTCACTTTCTCTGTCATTTAAAGAGATTCCGAACTGGGTAATATTTCTTTCCCCAATCTATTAAATAATTCAAATACTCAATTAATAAAACACTGCTGATAGCCACAGTACAACTGACAACAATTACTAAAAATCTTGGCGTGATTATTGATGAAAATCTTATTTAGACATATCAGGTAACTTCGATTTGCAAGAAAGTGTATGCCGCTTACATTCACTGAGAAGAATAAAGAATTTTCTTCCAGAAAATGTACGAATTAGCCTTGTCCAGAGCTCAATAATGCCACACTTTGACTTCTGCGACGTAGTATACAATGATTTAAGAGATTATCTAGCAGAACGACTATAACATGTTCGATACACATTTAACTTAAAACGACATGATTATATTTCTATGTATTTTAATAAACTGGGTTGATTAAGAATAAATCAAAGGTGAAAACTACATTTATTAAGTATTGCTTCACAAATTATTATTAACATCTCAGCCTCAATACCTCTCCTCACGGTTCCTATTTCTGAAAGTCAAACACAGCCGAGCTACGAGATCAAAATCCACTCTACAGATGTCTATTCCCATGCATAAAGTTCAATCATATGCTAGTTCCTTTACTATACTGGCATCACAGGCTTGGAACAAACTAGATAACTCTACTCGTCATCTAACATCTAGACCCCCTTTCAAGTGTGCGGTTAAGCAATTTATCTTGTCTAACAAGCTAAACTGAGTTCTTGAAACTATTTGAGCTTTAAATGAGTGTATCAATGAGCGTACGAATATTTTTCTACTTATTTGACTATTCCTTTATTAAATTGTATTTCAATAAATTTAATAGTGTATGTTGTGTCCAACACTGGTTAAGTGGAAGAGAAGGCTAACGCCTTAACTTCGCCAGATAAATAAAGGCTATTACTTTGGAGGCAGAGTTAAAAGATTAACAAGTTTTTACATCCCCCTCCCTTCTTTTGACCCATCAATCAATCTGCTCTCATCCAACAACCACTAAAATTGTTTAACTTTTAGGAATAACACTTTTAAATACATTTCCCCATATTTAGTCTTCTTATACAACTGGGTATGTTTTCGTTTCTCGGTACTCCCCATTCTTAGATATGTGTGCTGTCACTCGAAAATAAATAGCCTTCATCTTACTAAGCTCTTTACCTAAAAAGTAAAATGAGAAAACTCTATATAATGTGACAATAATCATTCCTCAAAAATCTGAATTCATTATGCTTATTGCTCATTGATACTTTATAATACCTAGGAAAATAAATATATTCTACTCTCACAAAAATTCCTGAAATAAGGGAAACATTTTATTTTCAAAATAAAATTAAGCTCCAGAGAGACAGGCATAAAATGCAATTATTAAAAAAAAATAATGTAAGTACCATTAAGAGCCGATCAGAACCGAACCGATAAAACCTTTATTAACTTACAAATACTTCATTTCCTGTTCTGATTCCGGTAATTTACTTTGTGAGTTCCTGATCATGGCTTGGTTCCTTAAAAAACTGCTAATTTATGTAATCGGTTCCTATTTGACTCTGTTAAAACCCCTAAATTTAATTAAGATATATATATATATATATATATATATATGAAAAGGTATATCTGGCTTTACTTTATTGACATTTCATACTAAATATTACACTGAACAATTATTATACTATTTATTCTGGAAGCTTTCATATCGCAATCTCATGGCCTTGAACACTTCCTTTGAAGTCGCCTGTCTGTACTGAGACAAGGACAAATGACTTGAAGGAAGAATATTGATATAGTAACATTAATATTTTAGGTATTCTAATGTAACACAATTAAAAGGGATGTATAAATAATATCACTATACTGTTTAGACCAAAGGTGGGCAAAATATGTTTCAATGTAGCCACAGGTGCGGCGAATAAAAATAGAAATTCACCAAAATGTGTAAAAAAATGGAGAAATTGGGTTGGTCAATCTAACATTTAAAACAACACTCACTGTTTGAACAAGTTTATTCAAAATATGCAGTCTGCATTTTTGACTACTAAGTTACAACTGCCTCAGTCGCAAATGATGAAAATGGTTCAAATTGAAAATGTAAGCGTGTAAGGGAAGCGATAAAAGATGTTTTTACAGTTTTTATAGCAAAACTATTTTATTTATTTTGGTAAAGATAAAACAAATATTGCTCCAGTAAAAGCATACAGTTTAATTTTCTCCGCGTGATGATATCAACATTTGTTGAATATGTCATGAGCATGTCGGCATTAGATGACAAACTTTTTAAACGAATGGAAAAAGTTGTTCATTAAAATCCAGGGCATCCTTGATAGATATTCAACACCTGTTGATATCACCACGTGAAGACATAAACTCTTAGTTTCTACTGGAGAAATATTTGGTTTGTTTTGACCAAAATAAAAGTTTTTATATAAAATCTACAAAAATACTGCCCTTAG